>MU225829.1:132117-150614 GCA_018584345.1 Thuja plicata | reverse complement strand
AAATTGATTAAAAGAAATATGCCAAGCAGTAACAGGGTCGTTTGGACATAAATCGAGGGTATGATCACACTTAGGGCAAATAGGGTCCATAGTTGCGACAGACCAAATTCAGGTGGTTACAGTTTGAAGTAGAGTCAACCATAATTTTGACATACCTTGGCTGTGTAGGTGATAACTTGTTGTGTATTTATCAAAATTTTAAATTTTTTTTTTGATAGAAAGAAGACTCTAAGTCAGAGGGCACTATTATTTTTCAAGTTTTTTTTCTATTTTATACTCTTTTTCATTAAACATCAAACTTGTAAGTTTATATTCAATAAAAAACTAACATCTGATGCACGTCAAAATACATAGACCTAATTAATTAAAAATTTGTCAAATCTATATTCGTTAGAAAGCTCATTTAGAGCACTTGTGTGATACAAAAGGAGGTGTCCCTATTCTTCCATTTGAGCCCCACACTTGAGCTCCAAAGCCATGAAAACTGCATATTGTTGTTAGCCTTTGCAGATGGCCTCAATTTTGGGGGTTTTGATAGAAACTACTTTCGATAGAAAGTAATTTCAATCAAAAGTATTTAGTTTTGATCAAAACTACTTTCTATCGAAACTATTTAGTTTCGATCAAAACTACTTTCTATTGAAACTACTTTCTTAGTTTAACATGCATATGGGTAAAAACCATAGAAAATTTTTGATTAGTTAGTTGTGATCGAAAATAACTTAGTTTCGATCGAAACTAACTTAGTTTCAATCAAAACTGAGTTAGTTTCGATCAAAACTAAGAAAAAATGGTATTTTCCATCAAAACTAAGAATTTTTCAATCGAAACAATCAGGTACTTTCTATCAAAAGTACTTGACTAAATCCTCCCCCTCATGGATTTCATGAGGAATTCCTTTCTCTGAGAAAGTGTAACCCACTATTGTGGGATCACCCAAATTTGTAGTACAATGTCTTGTTGATATAGTGATTTATAGTAGGACAAGAGAGGATCATCTTCAACACCTTGAGACTGTCTTCAAGAAGCTGCATGATGAGAAGTTGATGATCAACTTGGAGAAATGTGAGTTCATCAAAACAGAGCTAGTGTACCTTGGGTTTGTTCTCTCTCATGGCAATCTGAAAATGGACAAGAGTAAAGTGGAATCCATCATGAATTGGCCTACTCCAAGGTCAGCAATAGAGGTAAGAATTTTTCATGGCCTTGCTCAGTATTATAGGAAGTTTATAAGGTAGTTTAGTGCTATTTGTGCTCCTATGTTGGACATAATCAAAGGAGGGATGAAGACTAAGTTTATATGGAATGAGCAAGCCACTAAGAGCTTTAGGTTACTAAAGGAAAAGATTGCTACCCAACCTATTTTAGTCTTGCCAAGCTTTGAGAAGATTTTCACCATTGGGTGTGATGCAAGCAATGTGGCTATTGGAGCTGTCCTAAGCCAAGAGGGTAGACCAGTGGCATTTCATTCAGAGAAGTTGAGTGAATCTAATAGGAAGTACTCGTCCTATGACCTTGAAATGTATGCATTGGTTCAAGCTTTAAGGAAATGGAGACACTATTTACTCCCCAAGGAATTCATAGTCTACTCGGATAATCAATCTTTAAGTTTCTTGAACTCTCAAGAAAATTTGAGTCACAAGCACATGAAGTGGGTTGAATACCTAGAAGCATACACATTTAACATCAAGCACAAGAAAGGAGTACTCAACAAGGTGGCATATGCCTTGAGTAGAAGAGCTCTTACGATTCAAGAGATCCAATCGGAGAGCATGGGAATAGATCATTTCAAAGATCTATATGCTGATGATGAAGAGTTTGTAGACTTTTATAAGGTATGTGTTGAATACAAGAATCATTTCCATAGCAAGTATGCTTAATACACTTTGCAAAGAAATCTTTTGTTTAAGGTAAATCAGTTATGTGTCCCTAGAGGGTCTATTAGGGAGAATGTGATATGGGAAAAGCACAATGGTGCATTGAGTGGTCACTTTGGGATCACTAAGACCCAAGAACTTGTTCAAAGGTTCTATTATTGTCCGAGAATGAATCTTTATGTTACGAGGTATGTGGAAAGTTGTATTGTATGTAAAAGGGCCAAAGGTACTTCTTCAAATGCTGGCCTTTATCAACCACTACCTATTCCCACCAGGCCTTGGAAATGCTTGAGTGTGGATTTTGTAGATGGGTTACCCAAGACAAGACAAGGCATGGATAGTGTTTATGTACTTGTGGAAAGATTTGGAAAGATGGCTCACTTTGTGCCATATAAAACCAGTAATGATGCCAGCCAAATAGCCTCTCTCATCTTCAAATAGAGTAAGAATCCATGGGTTACCTATGAGTATTGTGTCAGATAGAGACACTAAATTTATGAGTCATTTTTGGAAGACTCTTTGGCAAAGATTGGGCACTAATTTATCATTTGGGTCTGCATACCATCCCCAAACTGATGGTTAGACCAAAGTGGCAAATAGAAGCCTTGGAAATGTACTAAGATGCTTGACCAAGGAATATGGTCAACAATGGGATCAATTGATTGGACAGGCTATGTATGCCTACAATGACACTATAAACAGGTCAACAGGGAAGAGTCCCTTTGAGATATTCTATGGTCTACATCATAGAGGAGTCTATGAGATAATAGAATTAAAATATGGAGTGAAGGAAAGTGGATATGTAGATGATTTTGCTTATGCAATGTAGGAGATACATGAAATAGTGAGGAAGACTTTGGCAGAGAACACCTTGAAACATAAAACCAAGGTTGATGAGAGCAGAAGAGAAGTTCAGTTCAATGTTGGAGACTTAGAAATGATTCATCTAAACAAATCTAGACTTCAAAATGGAGTCCCACACAAGTTACAGGTGAGAAGGATAAGTCCATGTCCTATCTTAGCAAAGTATGCTCATAATGCTTTTAGAGTTGAGCTACCAGAAGACAATGGACTGTCCCCTATCTTTAACATTGCAAATCTCGTTCATTACAAAGGACCACCACCATACATGGATCAAAGCTTCACTGAAGTGATCAGAGATGTAGAAGACCTCAAACTACCTCCTATTATAGTCAAGAAAGATGAAAGTATACTAGATACCCGAGTCTACAAGAAGACTAGAACCAAGGAGTACAAAGAACACTGGATCAAGAGACGTGATCAAATGAATGCTGATGTAGTATGTGTTAAAGAGTCAGAGTTTAAGAAGATAGGGATTGATCTTACACTACTCAATCCAAGGGTGGATTGAACTTCTTTTTTTGGGGAGGATGGTGCAGGAGCACACCTAGGTTAACCTCCATAGTTGTCATGTTTTGGCTTGTACTTGATATTGGCCAAGTCAAGATAGTTTGTTTACTTTGGACCTTAGAAGGTCATTTCATTGTGGACTGAGTGAGTTAGGCATTAGGACTAAGGTCACCAAAATAGTCATTGTTAGTAGTTTTTTTTTTCTTCTTAGTCTTAGAAGCTTAGTGATGGATTTGAGCTTTGAATGTGTCATAAACACATAAATGTTGTCATAGAGATGCTTGGAGGCCATTAATGAAGTTGGTTCCTCAAAATATAGAGGATAGAGTCCCTAAAACATAGCAAGTTGGTATAATGGCAAAGATGTCAAAAGTTGTTACAATGTTGTCATGACAACATTTGCAATTATTGCAAATGTTGCATGCAAAATTTGGTTACTTTGGATCCCCCTAGAAGATAGGAGTGGAATATCAACCAAAAATCCCTAAAAAAATGGAAGATGGCATCTAATGTATGTGGAGGCTCAAATCTCATCAGGAGTGATGATTGTAAGAAATATTGTTTTTGGGAATATAGCTCTGCAACTCAGAGGTTGTGAAGAACGCGACCATTTCAGTGTGACAGTGCTATTAGATGGATTGAATGCTCTAAGTTAGTGATGGTTTTGTGTTATTAGGAATTTCTAAGCATCTTTCATTAAGTGAGAAAGTTTATTTGAGGTTGTTTAAAGTCTTTTATAAATTGTTTTTGATTCAGTATTCTCACTGGTCCTGTCCTGACCAGTCAGTCAGTTCATGGCTCCCCCATGAAAACTAACCACGGGATCTTCCTAAGGGTGCTTGGATATGATAGGGGAGTCATTATTCTATACATATGTAGGAGTAGGAGTCTTGTAGAGTTGATTTTCTATTTTTAGTGCCAAGCCCTAAGCGAGCAGACAGTGCCCAGTTAGAGGTTTGGAGATGAAATAGTGAGCATTTCATGTGGGGAAGGAAAGTATAGTACAGGGTAAGAGTAGAACTAGGTGGGATATGACCTAATCTTACACTGTTGAGAGATTTGGGAGCTCACCAATCCATTTGGTCAAGTTTTGAACAAGAAAATAGTCAAGGCCTACTAATTAGGCCTATCAGCCCTATTGGTCCTAGATATTAGGAACCATGTGTACAGAGGGCTTAGGAGACTAAAAATTTCAAAATCTCTTGTAAAATGATAAAGGGTATCTAAATATGGAATTATTTTTTCAAGTTCTTTGGGAAAGTTTTGAAAGAAATAGGAAAAGGTTTCTATAAAAGGCTACAAGGAATTAGGCCTAATTAGGCTTCTTAGGGTCTCAAACATGATCTCAACTAAAAAGTGCTAAGAGATCCATCAAAATGGAGTCAAATGGGAACATATGTATGGTTTCCAACATTCTTAGCACCCCTATAATGATTCATGAATGCTAAAGTGAAGTTGGCACTTAGATCCTTCTAAGTGTAGGAGAAGTGAAGTACCCAAAGGGTGTTAGTATTTCAAAGGTGAAGCACAAAGAGTGAGAATCTTAGAGGAGAGTTGGAGTAGGACTTAGTTAATCATCTAAGACTAATAAGGACCTAGAGGAGATTAGGAACCTTGAATAAGACAAAGAACGTCTTCTTAGCCAAGTGTGCAAGCAAGCCTTAGGAACACTCACACCAATTTCCTTTGCATATTTAGTTTGTGATATGAATAACCCATTGGAAATTTGAGATATTTGCAGTCCCAAAAATAATTTTAGTTCTATCTAATAAAGACATTTCAAACTCAGATTCCATGATATCAAAAAAATTCTTGGAAAAATTATCATTTGTAGACCCAAAGATAATATCATCCACATAAATTTTGACTACAAGAATTTCACCATTTACCACTTTAGTGCAGTGTGCTATCTACACTACCATGAACAAAGCCATTATCAAGAAGGTGTTTATCCAGCCTGGATTACCAAGCCGTCGGGGCTTGTTTTAAGCCATATAGTGCATTTTTCAGCCTATAAACATAATCTAGAGTATCTGTGGATACAAAACCTTCCGGCTATTCCATGTACACCTCTTCTTCAAGATACCCATTTAAAAAAACTATTTTTACATCCATCTGATAAATAGTAAACTTCTTATAACTACCATAAGCTAGAAATATTCTTATGGATTCAATTCTTGCTACGGAAGAAATTTTTTTGCCAAAGTATATTCCATCTTGCTGAGCATAACCTTTACATAGAAATCTAGCCTTATTCCTGACCACTTTACCAATCTCATCAAGTTTATTACGAAAGATCCATTTCCCACCTATGACATTTTTGTCATCAGGTCTTGGTACTAGTTCCCATGTTTTATCTTTCTCTATCTAATTTATTTCATCCTGCATTGCATGTAACCAGATAGAGTCTTTAATGGCTTCAAACACTATTTTGGGTTCAAATTCAGATAATAAACATAAGTGTTCAACTATATGTGCATGTTCATCAGATTTTGCTTTTCTTCTATTCAATATACCATCATCAATATCTCCTATAAGTAAGGATTATGGATATCTTTTGGCAATAATTCTGGAAGGTGTTATTTGAGTTAATTTAGGAATAGACACATTTTCTTTCTCATCACAAAGTGGTGTTTCTAAATTTGATTCCTTATCATTAGAATGCAGATTTTTGGTATTTGAATTAAAACTTATGATGTGTTCTTCCTCATCATCTCTTTTATGGTTATAATTCATAGTACTTTCATCAAATACCACATTAATAGCTTCCACAATTTTGTTTAATCTGTTATTATAAAATTTGAAAGCTTTACTATGTGTGGAATAACCCATAAAGATACCTTCATCAGACTTATAACCAAAGCTTTCTAAAGCATCATCATTCTTTCTTATGAAACATTTGCAACCAAAAACTCTGAAGTGTTTAACGTTTGCAGTCTTAGCATACCATAGTTCATACAGTGTATGAGATGTTCTAATTCTTATCTGAGCCCTGTTTAGAATATAAGTATCTTTATGAACCGCCTCTTTCCAAAAATTATGTAGTAACTTTGCTTCATTTAGCATTGTCCTTGCCATTTCCTTAATAGTTTAGTTTTTCCTTTCCACCACACCTTTTTGTTTTGGTGTATGAGCAGTTGAGTACTGTCATTTTATGCCATGTCTTTCATAGTATTCAATGAATTCTTGAGAGGTGAATTCTCCACCTCGATCTGATCTTAGACATTTTAATTTTCAATCTGTTTCTCTTTCTACCATCTTTCTGAATTTTTTGAGGCGATCAAAAGCCTCTGACTTATGTTTTAAAAAATTAACCCAGACCATTCTGGAATAGTCATCCACAAATAACATAAAGTATTTGTCACCATTAATAGACTGAGTTTTAGTTGGTCCACATAAATCAGCTCCAAAGGCATTATAGAAAGATACTCTTTTGTTTTAAAAGAGAACTTGGTTTGTTTTCCTCTAACACACTCCTCACATATATTGACTATTTTTCTGATTAGAGGTAAATGTCTAACCTTCTTATTCTAATAATATTGTCAAAATTGAGATGTTCTAACCTTTTATGCCACAACCAATTGTCTTCAATTTGAGTCATGAAACATGTGTTAATTAAAGATGTTTCTTGAACCTTTGAATAAATTAAATTGTAAATATTTCCACCTATTCTCAAACCACTTTCTATGGGATTTCCTTTACTGTTTTTGATAGAACAACCTTGAGCATTGAATGAAATAGAACAACCACTCTCACAGATTTGACTGACACTCAAGAGGTTATTCTTTAAGCTTTCAACATAGTAAACATCATGTATAGGAGTTTCTTTGTTTAAAAAAATTGAACCCCATCCAGTGATATAGTCGCCAATATTATCTCCATACCTGAAAAAACCTCCATCAAAGTTTTCAAGATTAATAAATTTGCTTTTATTTCCTATCATATGATAGGAACATCCACTCTCTAGAATCCATGTAGCAGATTAATGAGGAAACAAGACAGTTTCTAAAACAAGAGTTTTTTTTTGTATGAGCATGTTTATGTTTCCATACTTGTTTAGGCTTCAAGTTCATTCTACACTGATTAGAAAAGTGACCATAGAAGAAACACTTAAAACATATGATTTCATTTTCAGTACCAAACAAGGATCTAAAAGTAATTTGTCTACAACTGTTAGCCTTATGACCAAATGCATTACACTTATAATAGTACGCTTTGAATGTATAAGAGAAAACTAGTTTTGATGATTCACCTTGTACAAAATTGTACTTTGAGTTCAACTGAACAATGAGATTTTGCATCGAGAACAACCTTTTTTCTTTTTCTTGTATCTCAGATATTTGTTTTTTGTTAAGCTGGTCTGCATTATTTAAATTAGTTTGTAACTCTACACGATTTTTCTCATATGTAGAAATTAATCCTTTTAACCTCTTGATTTCTTCAAGAGAACAAAGTAATTCTCCTTCAAGATTTATATCTTCATCTGAATGAGATGAAGATTTTGTATTAACTAAATCAGGTTTGTTTATAATTTTAGCCATGAATGAAGTTTCTCATTCCTCTCCTAAATCTGAACCATCATTAGATTCTTATTTTTCCAAAAGACTCTTCTTTTTGAAATTTTCAAACCGTTTATTTTTATTCCATGGTTTTTTGTTTAAGTATTTTTCACATTTTTTAGACTCATCATTTTGATCATCATTGGGACACCTTGCAGAAAAATGTCTTAGTTGTCCACAATTGAAACACTTTGGCTTGCCATGGTATTTCTTTTTAATTTTCCTAACCAGCAGTGCTTCAAGAGCATCTATTATGTCAGAATCACTATCATCAAGTTTTTCAACCTTAAAGGTTGTTTCTTTTGATGAGGAACATATATTATTATTAGTAATCCTCATCTCATAGCCAATCAAAGTTCCTTGAATCTGATGCAAAGTCATTTTAGAAAAAAATTTCTTTTCTTCAAGAGTAGAAATTTTGGTATCAAATTTAGGTAAAATAGATCTAATAACTTTTGATACAACATAGTGTTTTTCAATATCTTCTCTTAGACCTCTTCTAGCATTTACTATTTCATCTACTTTTAAGAAATATGCAGCAATATTTTCATCTTCATGCATTTTGAAATCATCAAATTGAGTCTTCAATGTAATCAATTTTGACTCTTTAACTTTTTCATCTCCTTGAATTGTCTCTAATTTAACCCAAATATCGTTGGCTGATTGACAATACATGACTTTAACAAATTCATCTTTTGTTAGACCACATAAGATGGCAAACTTGGCTCTTTTGTCAAGTTCATATTTAGTTTTATCATCAGCATCAGTGGGTATTGTGTTTGGAACAGTATATTTTGACATGAAAACTTCCCACATACGAACATCCAAGGAATTAATAAAGGCTTCCATCATGAATTTCCAAAAAACATAGTCTGTACCATCAAACAATGGAGCTCTAGTAAGAGAAGCTCCTTCAGCTTGTGCAATGACAACACTTCAAAATAATAATCCCAAATAGTTCCTATAAGGTAGACCTAACTGGAACCCTCGCTCTGATACCACTTGTTGGAAGTGGATATTATTCTGAGAGGGGGGGGAGGGGGGTGAATCAGAATAATGCATTAATTTTCAAGTTTTAGGAATTTGGTTAGACTTAGAAACTTTTGCAAAATCTAATCAGCAAAAAGCTTATAATTGAAGAAACAGATATATGACTAAATTAAATTACAACTCACAAAAGAAACAACACAAGATTTGTGCCGAGTGGAAAAACCCTCAAGAATCAAATTGATTCCCTCATAGGATAAACAAAACCACTCCAAGTAGTACCTTTATTTGAGAAACAACTCCTTACAATGTTTCTGCAGCTTCAAATGCATGGAGCATCAACCCCACCTTCTACAAATGTCAAGTCCAAGTTACAGATATGTATAAATGTATGAAACAGACCTCACACATTCATACACATTTATAACTGTATATTATTTCTTTCAATACTGACAATTTCTCATATAGGAATATATGAATATGCACAATACAAAATTTTAATTATTTTGTTGTGCACCCCCATACGTTCTTATATATGAATATGAAATATGTACAATCGCTGATTTTTTGAACAAGTTTCAGAACTAATTTCTTAATTGAAAACTATATAACTGTTGTCAACCAAGTTGGTTGTCATATGAGCAAAAATGTAATCACTTTATGAGCCCAACACAACTTTAATTAAGAACCCCAAATAATTCTGCAAACTAGTGATGGATTTATAGTAACCGTGAATAAATTTTTCTAGGTCTCAACAACTGCGTTAATGCTTTGTGTTCTCGACACCTAGCAAGTTGAAAAAAACTGTTTGTGCCACGTCCTTGTTAAGTCCTTTAACAACTTCATAAAACATGAAACATTTGTGCCATATCAAAATAGAATATATCCCAAGGATTTCTCTGATAAATCAGACAAACAAATGACATCTTTCCTTTTAACTATAACTCACATCAGTAACAACCAAAAATGGTAAACGCTGCAAACTTTTCAAAGAAACTTTTTCAGCTGCCCACATAACCGTTTCTCAAAGGCATATAACCACATCATAAAAATAAATTCCTTTCCTTCTTTTCAAACAAAAAAAAGTTTTGATCAGAACCATGAGAGAAACATACCTTATACCTGAAGGAAAAAAAATAACTACCATGGAAGAAAAAACTTTACCCATAATCAAAAAAGAAATACACCTTTCCATTTGTAGCGAAAACAAGAGAGACAATTCCTTCTAAATCTACCATGACCATGATGAGGGTTTCAGCCAAAGTAGAACGAATGAAAACCAAAAACATTTTTCAAAATGTTCCCCTAAAATACAATCATAATCACTTTTGAAATCCGTGTGTGGGTTAAGTCTACTTAACCATCATCAACCTCATAGTAGAGTCAACTAACAAAAGAGTATATCTTTAACCAATATTAAACCTGTGGAGAAGTCAAACATAGAAAAGAATGTGGTCCTACACAATGTTCCAAAATAGCCTTCGTGTACTCATAAGTAATGCCAAGTCACAATAGTAACAATGCCTTGATTATAACAGGTCATCAAGGACAAACTCTAACAGTTGATGAGGTGCTTATCCTATTCGTTGTGCCGTATCTTACCTTCCTTGAGAAGAAATCTTACAAGTACTGACTTAATGCTTCCTTCTTTAGTCTCTCAGTTTCGTAGAGTTCCTCCTTGTAATATGGATCATCGTTATCAGCTACCTGATGATGGTAAGGGTCGATGGAAACAATTCGAGGCACATACGCATCTTCACATTCCTTCAAGAAGGCCGGTGATACCCTGAAAATGCAAGGCGATGTCTCATTTTCATGCTGACTCTCGTCAAGCGTGAGAAACCTATGGAGATAATTATACCAGGGATTTGATGCCCTGTTCACTGATCCCTCATTCTCCTCGGAAATATCCGACATATTCAACAAGATAAGCAGAAGGTCGATATCTATTGACGGCTTATGCAAAAGAAGTACCCGCCATTGAACTCTACATAGTTTTGCATGTTAAATGAGTTGTCTGAATGTCAGGCATATTTGATATATTTTAATGATACTATAATGCTAGCATGGTCAACATTATTCACAAAGCCAAATGTGAAGATTGCAATACCACCTATTGTCTCATATAATCCACCATTTTATTTTGCACGGAAACATTTTAATATTTGCTTCATTTTGGGCAACGCAATTAGTTACACACATTTTTGTTCGTATAATAGCAGTTGGCATGTAATTTTAAATAGCAAAGGGTCATAGTAAACAATTATTTATATATCATCGCCATTATTGCCTGTGTTCCTCAATCCTAAATCTTTGTCATTACATATATTTGTGTGTATACATGTCCATATGCGTAAGGAGGACAATAAAAAAATTCTCAAGAACATATTATCTTTTTCTAAATACCATTTATATTTAAATGTATGAATAATATTGAGGGTATATTCTATTATATTTCAAAACTTTATATTTGTAATTTGCTTTCTATATATTAGTTCATTCGCTGGTAGATAGGATTAAACGATATTTTGGTCATGTATTCACCAAGTTCTATGTATTGACATGAGATGTAATGAATGCAGTCACATTAATTTTTGAAATAAATGTTTGAATAATATTGAGGGTATATTCTATTATATTTTTTATTTATGAATAGTGCCTTTTCAATTAATAAAACATCAAAGTTACATATCCACAAAAAAGGGGTCGGGGGACATAAGAATCACCCCACAAAGTTCACACAGCCGGGCCGGAAACAAAGTACAACTATTCATAAAAAAAATAAGGCATATAGCCATTAAGCAGCAAGAGCAGTGGCAGAAGGAGGAGGATCTTTATCATCAGAACCCCACACAACATTGGGGTTGACAGGAGGGTCGGGAAGCGACCACCCATCATCTGCAGCTTCTTCTTTTTCTTTATCTTCCGCCCTGGGCGGTGAAATGGCCAAAGCCAGGCAGGGAAACTTGGAGGAGGTGGCGGGAGGCCAACCAGAGCCACGGCGAGAAGTAGGAGCATCAGGAGGGGCAGACTAAGCCAGTGCCAGAGACCACCCAGAAGAGTGGCGAGGTGGAGAAGCCGAGCGGCGCCGCCAACCATCGCTGCCACCTCTCGAAGAGTGGGGGCGGGGAGCCTGCGAATGCGGAGTGCGTGAGTGGCGCACCGAGGAGCTGCACCCGCGGCGGCGGCCTCTGGGAGGAGTACCTTCAGCAGAGATGGCATCCGGAGGAACCCGAGCAACAGTGCAGGGAGCATTGCCCCAATGATTGAGCCGCTCCTGCAGGTGAGCCACCTCAAGGGCCACTTTGTTGGACTGAACTAGAATCTGCATCACAACATTATTACATATGCAAGCCTTGTTATATAGAGCAACATTCGTATCAACAAAGCTATGAGAAAAAATAACAGCATTCCTATCTTTCCATAATGCGAACAAAATCTCCATCCTAAAAGTATGCCAAATCTGGGTAAGCTTGGAAGGAAGTCTAGGGGAATCTCCTAAGACAATCATGTGCCAAGAGAAAGGCTCAGGCCGAAAAGGCTTGAAGAAATCATGAATCTACTGCCAATATTGTTGAGCTCTCCTACAAAACCATAAGATGTGCAAAAAGGATTCAGGGTGATCACAGAAGGGACAATGAGGGTCTTGAACACCCAGATGTTTGAGCCTAGGGCCAATTGGGAGCCCTTGAAAAAGTAGGCACCATGCAAAGAGAGCCATATTTGGCTCTGTAATGGCAGCCCAGATGGTTTGAAAGTGAGAGCTCCAGTGAGATGTGGCTGAATGAAGATGCCATCTCTGATTAAGGGTATCTATCATCGGAAGATGAGGAGATAACCACCTATAGCCCAGCCGTGGCTTAAAATTGCTGAAAGGCATGGCAGGATACTATTTTCAATCCTTCCACCAAGATCTGACAGAATGAATGCCAATTTTATGAAACAGGTTGGCAGGAATCGCAGAAACCAAAAGATCAAAAGTCTGGCGATCAAAACGAGCCAAACGATACTGCACCTGCATATCCTCCCTTGAACAGAGACCCATAGAAGCTCTAGAAAAGAGGTCCTTGGGAGTCCGGATGCCACATTTGAAAAAACACAGAGCACTAGTCCCTTGAGTCTTAGCCAAAGGGATGCCTTGAATAGAAAACAACAGAGACCACCAGAGGCTCTGTTGATTGAAAGATAGACCATTGTGAAAGGCATCACCATCCCATCGGAGCCAAGGCTTAAAAGCTTCCCAAGCTTTCCAAATGCTCTTGATAATAAAGGTACCCTGGATTTGAACAGGTTCCTTTATAGTGAGTAAGGTCTGGAGACCAATGCCTTTCCAGTTAAGAAGAAAAAAAAAAGAAGGAAAGAGGTTTTCGTGGAGATTTTTGCTCCGCTAAGGTTTCATGTGTACGACGTATTGTCTGTGTCTTTCCTCTAGGCTTTCCATCTGTCATACCACATTTACTGGGGGATTTTTGCATTAGGGTTAGCTTTTAGTATGGCTCCGGCCAACTTTGGCCCAACAGTTGTTGCTGGTGCACGAGTTGAAGCTTCAGACAGCCATGGTGCCTCCTCTGAACAAACGTCCTCACAAGTTCATCCCAAAGGTTTTTCACGAGGTAACCCTGATATTGTTCTTAATCTGCAAGAATTTGATTCTGCATGTGAATGGTTAGAAAAGCATACTCTGATTGGATATTTTGTGGGTTGTACTCCTCCTAAAAGTATCCTTAAAGAGTGGGTTAACAAGAGCTAGACCCCTCATGGGGTCTGCCTTGACGGTGTGCAAAACCTTACCAACGGTTTTTTTCTTTTCAATTTTTCTAACCCTTCTTAGGCGGAAGCGGTTTTTAACTACGGACCCTAGACTGTTAGGTCTTCCCTGCTTGTTTTTCAGAAATGGTCTCGAGACTTCACCATCTTAGACGACAAAAAACTTAGGGTCCCAGTTTGGGTCAAATTTCTTGGTCTCCCCTTGCCATGTTTGCCGTTCATTGAGTCCATTGCTAAAAACCTTGGTAAGGTCATTGTCATGCAACAAGACAAATTTTTCAATGCCCGTCCCCAGAAGCGTGTCTATGTTGAGGTCGACCTTTCTAGGGACCTCAAAGACACTGTTGAAATTCAGATTGGTGCCCTCACCATTTCTCAAAAAGTGCTCTATTTGAACCTACCCAACACCTACTATCGGTGTCAATCGGCAGAACACAAGATTAAGGATTGTCCGTTAGCAACCCCTCGGGTTAAGTCACCCCCAAAGGAAGCAACGACCAAACACTCAGAAGCCAGAAAAAAAGAAGAATGGACTACAGTTTCACGAAAAGGTAGGAATTCCTCGAGCTCCAAGATGACACAAGCTACTTCTGCTGTGGTGTCACCTTCGAAACCCTCAGCTGGAAAATCCCCTTCTTCCATTGATCTGCCACCGCCATTTGTTTCAAACCCTGTTATACATGGGAAAAGCCCTGTAGTGAAGCCTTCCACTCCTAAAGTGGTGCTCGCGCTGCTAGTGGATTCTTTGGTTTATTCTCGGCCTTTGCATCGATCTTGCAGTCCTGATGGACACATGGATGACTCAGAAAAAATATTGTTTACCTCTTCGGGTGAATTACTCCCCAGTTTTGGCTCTGTACCAGCCTTCTTGCAGAATAGCTTCTCCTCTCTTGGGGACGAGGAAACCATGCAAGAGTTTTTATGAATTTTTTGTCATGGAATGTGTGAGGTCTAACTGACCTCTCCAGAAAGTACTATGTGTGGGATACCTACCATAGACTTCATAGTCTGGACGTGCTATGTTTACAAGAGGTTAAGATCTCTGGGTTTCTTCTTAACTCTACCTATCGTGTCATCTGGCCATATGGCATTGTTTTTTCTTCTCAGCATGAAGCTGGTAAAGGTGGTGTTATTACTATTCTGACACCTCACCTTCATTCTTCTATTATTGTTCATGGTTCTGATCCGATGCAGCGTGTAACCTAGATTTTGCTTTCTTTTCATAATCATTCTTTTGGTGTCATTAATGTTTACGCCCCCAATGATGCTGTTGAAAGATCTCAACTTTGGCGCTGGCTGGCAGACAATTTACCTCCCACCACTTGGGTTATGTGTGGCGATTTTAATATGGTTGAGCTGGCCTCTGACAAGGAAGGAGTTATTCCTTTTTTCTGGACAGCTGGAGAGAGAGAAGCCTGGTATCACATGCGTAATAAATTGGGCCTTTTTGATCCCAATGCTAACCGCTGCCAACAGGGTGGGGTTTGGCATACTTGGTCCAATTTTAGAGCTGGCTCTGACCGTATATTTAAGAGACTCAATCATACTATGATCACAGCTCAATATTTTTTCTATCATACTATGATCACACGTAGTTTTATCTCAACACGTCGGTGCTGACGCATACTTCCACTATTGCTCAGATTCTTCAAGTCTGGAATTTAGAACCTCGGCCCCACACTCATCTTGGTTGGATTCAATGGTGGAATGATGCCATTACCCGCACTGCTAGATTTCTTCGCATTTATGGCCGACAGTTAGCTTGTTATAGAAAACATGCTTATGAAGCTAAAACTAAGGCTCTTCACAATGCTACTGATCTACTTGCCTCGAATCCCTTCGATTCTACTCTCTAGCTTGAGCTGGCCCAGCTCCGTCATGAGAAGCAGATTGCTGATGCCTATGCTGCTCGTGGAGCTCAAATCAAAGCTCGCCTCTATTGGTTGGAGGTGGGTGACAAGGCCTCTAAGGATTTTTTTTATTCTCTCAAAGCCCGTCATACCAATGTTGGTATTCAAAAGATTAAGCAAGGATCTGACACACTTATGGAGCTTCCAGCCATTCTGCAAGCTTTTGTTCAGCACTATGAACAAGTATTTTCCTCATAGGGTAATTATGCGGGACGGGAAGAGGCTCTGAAGGCTTGTATTGCTGTTAGTCCAAAGCGCCTAGCGGTCGAGCAGCGTGCCTTTTGTGAGCAATTGCTAACCATCTCTGACCTCAAAGAAGCGGCTTTCTCTATGGCCAATGATAAATCTCCAGGATGCGATGGCTTCCCTTGCGAGTTCTACAAAAAATTTTGGGATGTTGTTGGCCCTGACCTGCACAAAGTCTATCTTGAGGCCTTTCACAATAAAAGTCTATCTCGAGGCCTTTCACAATTAATAAAGGAAATATCAAATTTATACCTAAATCTGGTGATCTGGAGGATATCTGCAATTGGAGTCCCATCACCTTGTTGAATATCTCATACAAGATAATTGCCAAAGCTTTAGGCCTTAAGATCATACATCTCCTTCCTCTTATTGTGCGCCCTGAGAAAACTTCAGACAGTCTTTTCTTCCAGCCCCTACCTGGCTTAACAATTTTGGCTGGAAATGGGTCCAGCATGGGGAAGTCTTTCATTTCCTGGGTATTCCCTTTGCTTTCCATGGCTCCTCTGTGGATTTATAGAATGTTGTGATTGCCAAGATTGAAAAAAAACTGCAATATTGGATCTGCAAGCCTCTTTCAGTTGCTGGAAAGTTTCAGATTTGTTCCAAATTTTTGGCTGCTACGCATGTCTACTACTCCTCTTGTTGGGCTCCCTCAAAAGCTTCTTACCTCAAGCTGGAGAATTTTCACTGAGATTTTATTTGGGCCTCTGGTGCTGACGGCCATGGTTTTCATAGGGTAGCCTGGGAGTTATGTTGCCTTCCTCGTGACTCTGGCGGCCTTGGCCTTCTCTCCACTCAAAGGCAGGGTCGTTCTCTCTATGCGAAGTGGATTATCCGTGCTCTTACTGGTAATGAGGCCTGGAAAATTCTTGTCCGGCCCTGCATCTCTTTGGGTATTCTATTATATTTCAAAACTTTATATTTGTAATTTGCTTTCTATATTATAGGGGAAAGGACCCAATAACCCGTATACCCCCCAATAGCCGTGATAGCGACCCAATAACCGTGAAAGGGTTTTGTCATAGAGACCCCCCAATAACCAACTTCAAAATGGTCATTTCCTACACACACAAAAACCCAGTAAGTGTTAGTAACACACCCAATAGCCATGCACCAAAACACTATTAACTAAACACTACAAGTGCATGGTTATTGGTACAATTTTGTTTCTATTACACATCAACTTACACAGTTATTGGTATAATTTTATTTCTATTATACATCAACTTGCACCAAAAAGGTCACATCATTATTAAAATTGAAACATGTTTGCTTACATTTACAAAAATAATGGATTGGTCTTACAATATGAATATATCATAATAAAGTGTACATCATGTTCTATTTGTGTACATACATGCACGAATATTGGTGCATAACATCTTCAATCAACTACATACATGCACGACTATTGGTGAATACTAGTTTGAATAAATTACATACATGCACATCTATTGGTGCACAAACACTTTGAATACATGCTATATTTTTTTTATATGGCTATCATCTTCACATTCACCCAAGCAGGTATGACATCTTCAGGCAATTAACCGAGTGGCAATTTGCACCTACGTAGACAACAAATGGTGTAAGGCTCACCAATAAGGCACAAATAAAGAATGAAAACGAATTTAAAAATTGAAAATTCTAATTCTAATTTCTACTTCAATTACAAAATGTAAATTATTATTCAAATTTGTACTTCTCAATCAACTGAATGAAATACCAGATTAAAAAAATCAAATTAAAATCCAAATTTATGCAAGAATATAAAAATGCATATTATTATTCAAATTATGCATTTATTCAATCCGCCAAATGAAATACCAATTTTATAAATGCAATTAATAAGTTAAATTTGTTCAAGAATATAATACTGTAAATTATTATTCAAATTATGCAATTCTTCAATCCACCGAATGAAATACCAATATATATATATATATCGACAATGTTCCCTATTTCTGTCACATATAACGACAAGACTTGTATGTACATGAAAGTATGAAGTGCAAGGGAATACAATAACAATTATTGTTTAGAGTGGGAGATGGAGATAACAGAAATGCATACATCGACAATGTTCCCTATTTTTGTTACATATAACAATAATACTTGTATTTACATTCAAGTATGAAGTGCAAGGAAATATGATAATAATTGTTGTTTAGAGTGAGAGATGGGTATAAAAGAAATGCATACATTGACAATGTTCCCTATTTCTGTCACATATAACAATAAGACTTGTATGTTCATGCAAGTATGAAGTGCAAAGGAATACAATAACAATTGCTATTTAGAGTGAGAGATGGATAGAACAGAAATGCATGCATCGATAATATTTCATAATTCTGTCACATATAACAATAAGACTTGTATGTATATGCAAGTATGATGATGAAGGGTGCTCCCCTTAATACCACAAACACATAACATAAATAGAGAAACAACAACAATATGCAAGAACAAAAAATTGGCTTCTTATTATCTCCACAAATGTGGAATTACAAACTTTCAGAATTACAATATGCAAAGCCACATGGGCATTCCCTTACAATATTCTGTAGGACAAAGCCTCGAATTATTACCCAGAACTATTCTGAACTGCTTCAGACAATACTGCGGGCCTTCTTTATATAGGCAATTTCCACCACCCGAGAAGGTTCTAGAAATCTAGCCATTAAGGCCGACCAAACTTAGAATTATTTTATTTTACATTTTATTACATCATAGTCGGCTCAAGATAACCTTTGAAACCCGAACAGAAATTTTGAAGAAAA
>MU225829.1:82133-94591 GCA_018584345.1 Thuja plicata | reverse complement strand
AACTATTTAAGATAGAAAATTTTGATTGAGATCATGAAAGAAGATAAGGAAATGAAGATCAAACATGACCACAGTTGATTAAAAGTCCACAAGAAAGATGAAGGAAACCCTCTCAAACTCATAATGTGGCCTGAAATGAAAACTAACATGAAGTATAACGATGCAAGCTACATGAAAATGAAAAGGTGTACTTGCAATAGAGAAACTGTAACATAGGACTTTGTGTTCATCATTCATTAGAGAATGTTAAGGAACTTATTTTCATCATTGGGGCATGATTAACGGACATCAAAAAATCACGCAATCATCACCAGTCACAAGCGCAACTATAAAGATATGAATGTGATTTATATCGGATTGGAATGTGGAAATATTATAACATAAGAATCAAATATATAAAGGTCAAGATGACTGGGATGTTACCTTGCCCAATTTAATGTAGCAAAACCACACTCGCATCAAGGTATAGATGCTAAGATAAACAGAAGAATGGTTGTGCAAAAATAGTCTAGCATAAATTAGGAAGCAAATAAAAACATTCCCCATGCCCCATGCCCCAAGTCCTCTAGCTATGCATCACGAAGAGATTTATTAGACAAGGACACTCAACAAAAATCAATAATAGTCAGCACACAAAGAAAAAATCATGACATAGTTCAAGCATTAAGTGTTGTGTTTAAAAATTAAAGTGTGTTAACTAATATTGAGTTCCAAGGATAAGGATCAAATTCTTGTAAGGAGGTAAGACCACATGAAAAAATTGGGTAAGACCAAACTGATAAGTATTGAAAAACACTCAATGTCAGGGGTTGTATTGAAAATACAGTTGGGTGGTGTTGAAAAACACTATTTGTGAGGTGTCCTAAAGACTAACACATCCAAGAGACCAAAGCTAACACAGGTATGCCCCCTAGACAAAGACAAAGACCATTCTAGACCAAGGAAACAAGGACAAGGATAGATGGAGAAAGCCTAAGTGTCGAGGACATGTGCAAAGAAACAGGGGTTCAAAAGCTTCTAGTAGCACCCATTTCCATATTTTCACCATTTGGATTTCAATTACAATTTTTTTCTCTTTTTCACTTTTTCATTTTTTTCTTCTTTTTTTTATGACTTTTTATAATTTTTTTGAATTATTTGCTACCAAGGCGCCTATTTCCAGGTTTTCACTAAGGCACTTTTCCTAATTTTTTGAACTTTTTGAAATTTTGATTTTTTTAATATTTTTTTGAATATATAATTTTTTGGAGATACATCCAAGCACCTATTGCTAGGTTTTCACTAAGAGGATCATTTGTTCAGGACATTTTCTGATTTTTAGAATTTTTGACAATATATCATTTTTAAAAATTTTTTTAGGATCAATAATTATGTACAAAGGATGCCCCCAGACATAATGGGCATCAAACTCCTAAGCAAGATCACATCATGCAGACCCAATTCTTAGAAAGGTGGAGGACAAGAGGGATTAGCAAGTTGGTGGAAGAGATGGAAGATAGGAGAATGAAGGAGAATGAAGGGAAGAAATCCTCAAAGGCAAACTCCTCAAGAGTACCCAAGCTAAGAAAAGAAAAAAAAAAAGAAACATCATGTAAAGCACATTTGGACAAGCAATGAAAGGTCATCATAGGATAAGTCACAAAATCATAATGCAAGAGCAGAAAAGGATGCTATCCAAAGGAGTAGACATGCCAAGAGGCTTCATAGCACCGTGTTTTACTTTTTTTTTTTTTTTTTCTTTTTTTTTTTAGATCAAAACCAAAGGAGAAAAGGATAGTGATAGGCGAAAATGAATGGAGGAAGATAGATACGAAGGTTAAACATGAAAGGAATGAAATCAAGATCATCGTAAGATAACTCACAAGATGGCCCAAATATTCCTGTATAGATCAACATTGTCAAAATCAAAGAGAGAATACATAATGGATGAAAGATATAGAAGAACTACACATGATGCCTGACTGCCAAGTTTTCGTCATGGTACCTATCTAAGGCGCCATAAGGGAGTGGTTTTCACCATAGGACAAAATTATTTCTCTTTAATTTTTTTTCTCTTTTTTTTTTTCTTGAATTTTTTTTGAATTTTTGAATTTTTTTGAAGAAGGCAAGATTTTTAGATAATGCTCCTTGAAAGGATAAACCATGATATGCTCAAAGATTCTGATAGGGAAAGGAAGATGAAAGAGGAAAATGGAGGATAATATATTATGCAAAGTGAGTGAGGTTGGATGATAGGAGGAATAGGCAAATGAGGGAAAAGAGTAGAAGGTAGAGGGATAGTGAATGGAAGGATTGTGAAAGGGTTGATAGAAAGGAAGGAAATATCAACATAAACACACACCTTGAAGGTGAAAAGAGGATAGAGGAAACATGAATGAAGGAATACGTGAAGGAATATGGTGAATGGATAGCAGAGGTTATGGTTTAGGCGCATGGAATGAAAGAATGTTTTTGGAAGAAGATGAAGTGGAAACCTTTGGAAGCTTGAATGTCAACATCACTTGTTCCTCAACATAAGAATCTTTCAAGAGAGACTTTGGAATCCATATAGTCATAATCTTTTCATTTTTTTTTTATGATTTAGAGAGAATATCTTCAATGATGGATTTTGGAACCCATACTTGTCTTGTAGTTTTTTTCTTAGATATCTCTTTTGACTTTATGCCCCCATGTTGATTAGAGGAGAAATGGTGATCTTCTATTTTAGATGGATTCTTGTATTGCCTCTTTTTCTTGTATTGAACATTCAAGTTTCTTCCAAAAGACTTGGGACTTGTGGAGGAAGAAGAAGAATATCACTAGTTTAGATGGGTGGATGGATGAAAAGGATTCAAGGGTATGCATCTATGTTGATCTTGAGGAAATATAGGAGATGGAGGGACATAAGGACCAAAGATGGATGACGAATTAGGAGTGTTAGGAGGGGAAAGTGGAGGGACATAAGGACCCAAGATGGAAGGAAAACATGAAGCCCTTATTATTGGTGGAGGAGGTCCAAGGATGGACATGGAAGACACAAAAGGATAATCAATAAGTTCATCAGCATGTATATGACAACCAAGGACATCAGCATATTTAGAGTGAGCCTTAGGATTTTCAATAGGATTGTGAACATCTCTAATAGGAGCATCTTCTTTGATAGGATTGTTTGAATCTTGGAAAGACTTAGGAAGAGTAGAAATTGAAAGCGAACATGGAGTGGTAGAACAAGAAGATGGAAGACTTTATCTTGACAAGGATCTTTCGATAGCGTAAGCGGATGATTTTTCTCTTGATTTTCAATAGGCTCAACATTGGAAGTAACAATACCATTTTTAATAACCTTAATGGAAGTATCATCTTTTGAAAGTGCAAGTGGGGTAAGGTTATTTTGATTGTCAATAAACTCAACAGTGTAAGTAGTAACTTGATCTTGCTTAGGAGAATACTTAAGATAGGGTGGTATGAATGAGAAAGGGCATGTGGGATCAAAAGAACCATGAAATAGATAAGAGACATCATGAAAGGGATTGGATGACATGGATGTTTCTTTATCTTGATCTTTCTTTATGTTCTTTTCTTTATCATTTTTAGAGTCCTCTTGACATGGAGCCACTTTTAACGACAAGGAAACATGTTGGAATTGTATGGGAGACTTGGGAAGAGATGGGGAAGGATTAGCTAAAGTAGGCATTATAGCAGATAAAGGCTTAGGCTCTTTAGGTTTAGCATTATTGAAAGTGTTTGCAGCCAAGTGAAGGTTAGCTTGAGTTTCTTTAAGAGGTAGCCCTTAAGGAAAACTATAGGAAATCACATGAAAAGCATTAGGAGCTTTGTTGGATGAAGGATTTGTGAAAGATTTGAAAAAGTTGGATACTTTAGGAGATGTATGAGTATTGGAGGAAGTAGAGGATGGAAGGGAATCATCACAAAACAAAGGATCATCATTAACATGATCTTTCTTGAGAGTGCAATCTTTATTTTCAGCATGAGAATCCTTAGAGGAGCGATTCTTATAGTATTTACCTTTATAATCAGCATGGTGAGCTTTCTCTTCCTCAATAGAAGTATATGTATCATCCAGGTATTTCTCACAAAAATCATCAAAGTCTCTTTCAAAATTAGAATCATATGGATCGCCATCACAATCTATCCAATGTGAACACCCATTACCAGTAAGAATGAGCACACGACTAGGAGGATTTTTAGGAATAGAGGTGTCATAGGTATCACTATACTCTCCATCATCATAGTCATCATAGTCATAAAAAATGGGTGTGTCACTCTTCGTGGAAGAGGTATCACAAGGATTGTCATGTTTCTCATTATGGTATGTATTAAAAAAAGAAGTATGACTCTTGGGAAAAGTATAAGAAGAATGAGATCGTGGAGAAGAGGAAAGTGAAGACCTAGTGGAGGAAGAAGACTTGAATGATGAGGAAAGGTGAGAAGACTCAGAAGATGAAAGATGTTTGGAAGAAAGAAATTGTGACAAGATCATGAGTATGATCGTAGCAAAGGCATCTGATTCAATCAATTTATTGTTTTATTTTTGTCCTAAATTTATCACCCATGCAAATTTTGGAGGAATACCACTCTTCAAATTGAGCAATGAGTTTGAGATCATCTATTCTCAAGAGAGGTTCCATCATAAGATAGTTGAAATTCATGGTTCTGGAAGAGGAGGAATCAAGCATGGAAGGAAGAAGAGAAAGGGTGGAAATGGAAGACTAGGAAGACATGGGAAATGTGGAAGAAAGAAGACCAAGAGTCATTTTGTGCAACTTGATACCATTTACGTTCATCTGGATGTTGAGCAACATGTCATAGCACTTTTGGGGAGATCAATTAAAGTTTTAATCACTTAAGAACTCAGATTTGTTCATTTTTATTGACCAACTAGATGCATTAACATGTTTTTATCATGAATCAAGCACGCAAGACAGCAATCAGAGAGTTCAAGAAATCAAGGTCCTCAAACAATGAGAAATGGACAAAGAAACCTTGCACATGAACATGGATAGTGTCATAGTATTATACTCCATAAGAATTCTACTTGTGTCTGTTCTCAAAATGTTTTTAATTATGCACATAGTCCTAGAAAAGAAAATTTTGTTTGCACTATGGTTCGCGCCAAAAATGTGTGCTAAAAATGTGTCACACTTCTATGAATTATTATATCCAAGATTGCTCAAGAATGAGGTCTTGAATGGTGACTCATAGCTCTCTATTCATGGAGTGCAAGGGTTTGTAATGGAGGCGCTTAGATTGACCTAGTTTGTGTCCGTGCAAGTACACCATAAAATGAGAGATTCAAAGAGGAAAAGAAAGAATGCTATTCTCCATGATCATCAAGTATGCATGCAAGTGAAAGCTATTCAATATGATAACAATGCAAGAAAGAAAATTAATCTATATGATAACAATGCATGATTATTCTATGAAAGGAAATACAAATGCAAGATAAATCTATGAAAGGAAACATGAATCTAATCTAATATGAAAGTGCAAAATTAATCTAAATGGATTGCCATGGGGCATGAAAGAAGAAGAGAAGAAGAGAGAAGTTGCAATATCCAAGCTCAAGTGCTCAAATTCTCCTCTGAAATTGCTCTCCAAACCTGCAGCATAACAATAGCATAAAATCTTGATTATCAAATGAGAAGGAGAGGTTTCCTTTTATAGAGCAATAAATGGTAGAGATTAAGAGGCAAAAATCAAAGGCGATGATTAAGAGGCAAAAAGACCACCACTTAGGAAGATGTGTAGAAAAAACAACTTTATTTATTTTTATTTAATTTATTTCCTTTTTCAACAAAGAGAGATTAAAGTGGGGGTTTTATTTAATTAAAAGAGGGATTTTATTTTAATTAAATAAGATAAGATTATTTAATTAAAAAGGAATTTTAATTAAATAAAATTATTTTATTTAATAAAAATGAATTGTTTTCTTTTAATTAAATAAGATAATTGAAGAAATGAACAAACCTTAGTAAATATTGAAATAATTGAATTAATTATGATTTGATCAAGGAAATTGATGTGAATTGAAAATGTTGCAAAGCATTGATTCGGGAATTTGATAAATTGATAAAATGATAAATGGGGCCAAAAGTCTAGGCAACCATTCTAGGGTGCATACAGTTATAGCATGAGTCCTATTACACATGTTTAAAATGTTGAAGACATTATTGCCAAGGAAAGGGAAACCTTGAACAGTTTGATGGATGGTTGTGAAACATCTTCACAACCCACTACAAAGTTAGACACTGAAGTGACAAGGATATTAGCCAAGAGTAGTGTATTGGAGAATGAGAAGGAGAGAGTACTAAATAGATTCAATTTGTTGAGGAACTTTATAACTCCAAATCTATTAATACTTGAGGCACATCTAATAGATTTGGAAAAGATTACATATTCATTGGCAAAAGGCTTACCCATAGACTTGAAGAATGCTGAAACTACACCGTTTGCATTGAATAGATTGATTCACATAAGTCAAATTTTGTTCAAGACATGGAGCCCAGAATTGAAGATTTTGGAAGATTCCTTCCAAGACATTCTGAAATTGGTAAGCCAAAAATAATACTTATTAGTATGCACCTTTGTCATTGTTGTCAAAGGGGGAGAAGAGGAAAAAAAATCTAGAAGTAAAAATGAGAAGTAATATGTGTGTGTGTGTGTAAAGAAAAGAAGAAGAGAAAATGAATAAAAAGAGAGAAGCAAAATAAGAAGAGAAGGATAAGGAGAAGAGGAGGCAGTAGAACACTTAGTCATTTTTTTTGTTATTACTAAGTGTTGCCATCAATGACAAAGGGAGAGATTGTTGGAAAGTGATCAGTTTTGGAAATGTGATTCACTTTTTGGTTGTTATTTATGGAAACACATCTGGGTTTGAGATCAATTCTTTTGAAGTTAAGTTTTGGTATGTCTAAAATTGACTAAGTATAAAAGCAGGGATACAGTATTGTTTTGGATGTCAAAGACAGAGATCGATGACTTAAGGCATGTGAGCTTAGGGGAAGATAGTATAGAGTATGTATAACCTCCACCTAAGATCGATTTAGATTTGGTTAAGTTTATAATGAGTTATAGGATTTGAAGACAGACATACTGCAGAAGAATAGTGATACAGAGCAGTTGGATAACAGTGACGACAGAGGGAGTATGAATTGGACTCCAAGAAATTGAAGTTATATTTTTGTTGTTGATAGTCTATACTTTGACTATGCAAGAGCGCCGACTATGGATTTGATATTTACTATATTAAATGTATTTTTTATTTAAGGGAAACTTATTACTATCTATAATATTCATAATGAGAGCCGACTTTGTAAAGTTGAGAGATATATGTAAGATCTTGTCAAGGTAAAGATTGTGTATGTATGTGTAGTATTTTTATCTGGAATGGTAGACATGCGAATGGCAGAGCAGAGAATGGCAGAGATATAAAGGAACTATCAAAGCATTTGTGATCCTTGTTTTGTTCATGATTAAGAACCTTTTGTAACAGAATTACTTTGTAAGAGTTGTAAGCTCATAAGCCCCTAACAGGGTGTTGTGAACCTTTAATAGGGTTTTTATTCCTCTAACAAGGAAGTGTACTATGTAATTGATGACATTATTTTGGCAATAGTATACTTAGAGGAAAAACACAGTTAGAAAGCATTACCAGAAGACAGCAAGCATCACCGACAGAGCACAAGCAGTACCGGTGAAATGAAAGCATACCCGATAGCACAAAGAATATTGAGAAAAATGCTAAGTATAAATGTGACAAGCTTCACCAGCAAACATAAGCATTACCGACGAACATAAGCATTATCGGTGAACATAAGCATTATCGACAAACAAAAGCATTACCGGCAACACAGTTTCCAGACTCAACCTGACAGGAACAGACAACCATACCCGACGACATGTTCAGACAAAGGAACACCAATGATCAAGAAAACCAACCATCAGAACTGACAGACAAATCAAGAACCCACAAATAGTGGATCTGAGTTTTACACGTCGATTAAAACAATGTAAATCTATTTATAGAGTTTTATTTTTGTTTTAAATCAGATTAGATGGTCATGCATGCTTTATGTAAATGCTTTAAAGAATCCTAACGGATCTAAAACATATCTAACTACAGATAAAGATCAAGTTGTATATCTTGAATCTAGAGTTAATGTGTAAATGCATGAATCAAGAATTGAGCCTAGAGATTAGTATAAATAGATGTTCATACTCAATTGTGAGTACATGAATTCCTAATGATTGATAGCCACAAAGAGCATCTAAGGAGCAGAAGGCAGAATTCATGCAAAGATCACAAACAGAATATGTCAGTTATCAAGAACACACAGAGGCTACCGACGAGCAGATAAAGGTAATACTCAATCATGGAAGGATGATTAATAGTATTTTCGGAGCTTCATAGGATCTTTTTATCAGCAATTAAAGATTACATTTATCATCAGATCAAAGACCTATGTAGTTGCACTCTAACAAGTGCATCACATCTAAAATCCTTTTTTAGAAGGTGGGCTTAACCATCCTTTGTAAATATATTAACAGAGTGCACACTTAACAGTGTTGCTAAAGCTTCAAACAGGGTAGGTCATCAGAAGTGACCAAATTGTAAGCCTTAACTGGCTCTTCTTATCTGCTGATAGTGAAGTTTGTGGGTAACAATCCCCACCGCAGTTTTTACTTCCTTAACAGGAGTTTTCTACGATATCATATCTTGTGTTATGTGTTATCAAATTTCATGTATGTTTCCTTTACTATTACACATCAAATGGAATGTATGATATGATTTCATATACATAAAGAAATATGAAAAAATAGATAAGTTGTTTTACAAACTGATGACTAAGGGTTAATGGGCTAACAAAGAAAAGTTTTAGAGGTATTGATTCACCCCTCCCCTCTCAGTACATCATCTCAATATAATTCCAACAATTGGTATCAAAGATGAGCCTCTCTCTGGAAAATCTTAAAGACTTGAGAGAAAATATCAGAGCAATGGATAAGTTCAAACTGGACATGACTATATAGAATGAGTAGTTACAGATGCAAATAAAATTTGAGCAGTATAAGGAGGTGAAGATAAAGCTAAGAAAACTTCTTGATGAAAGATATATTATGGCAACCAGGTTGAATGAGAAAGACTACAAAGAAATGGAAATACAAGAATATTTTAAAGCAGCAGAATCATTAGTGAGCAAAGCTTCAAACGTGTCATTTGAAGAAATCACAAGTATGCAGGAGATCAATCTACATCTGACAGATCAAATCAAGATGCTACAAATTGGTCAAGAGACTCAAATGGTAAAAATGATTGATGTTATGAATGAAGCAAGAAAAGATGAAAATGAAAGAACACTAGCCATTGATGACAGGAGGAAAATTACAGAGAAGCTACAAGAGAAAGAATCAAAGATTCAAAGACTCATTGAGCATCACCATGAGGTCACTAATCAGATTATTCTTATGAGTCAAGAAGCAAACAGATTAAATACAGAACTCATCGAAATAATACAGATAATTGATGAGCTAAGAGAAGAGAATGAGAAATTAAAGTATGAAATCAAAGTCCAGAATCAACACAATGAATTAATCAAAAAGGCTGAGGATAGCAACAAATGGATGGATGATTTTCTTGATGGACAAAGAAGAGTCAACAACTACACAGGACTAGAGTACAATGAGAATGGAGAATCATCTAATCAATTTGATAATAGGAATGCTTTCACAACCCCAAGATCCAAGAAGTTGTCATGCAATCACTATGGAAAACCAGGCCACACCTCAAACATCTGCAGAAGAAAAATGAAAGGTATTTCTCAAGCATAATCTACTTTTATTGGTAATTGTTATAAATGTCAAAAGAAAGGACACAAGGCACATGAGTGCAAATCCAAAGTGATAAATTCAAAGAGAAAAACCTATATGGACAAGTACTATCCTACATGCAAAATGAATGGGCATACACATAAGGAATGCTGGAAAAAGAACAACAAAGCTTGGACTCAGAAAGAAACTGATAAAAGCTACAATCCAACCAGAAAAGGTAACTCATATGTTTGGGACTACAACACATGGGCAAATTGCACAGCATGTCGAAGGTATGGACATAGTGCTGCAAACTGTATGAGAAAATGGACCAGAAGGTCAAGAGGATGGTCCAATCTAGGTATGGCATTTTTACACTATCATAAATTTGGACATGTGATAAAAGATTGCAAAGACCGATTGACAGACACAAATACTCATCCCAATGGAAACACCATTGATGACATCAAAATAATGAGAAATAAGATGTGGGTAAAAGCCACAAACACTGAAGGTACTAGTTCAAGCAATAAAAATGGTGACACCCCATCCACTGGATCTAGTGACATCACTACATCTAACTAGATTGCACAAGTATGGAACTGCATTATCACAAGTTTTATCATGTATCAGTTCCATTACACATAGTTCATATTGTTATATAGGCATGAATAAAGATGCAATATATTGTTACTTGATAATCTACTATAAAGCTATCATTGGTTATTGGGCACAATATGCATCGGTGAACACACACAGAAAAGACATGCAATACTTACTGGAATATATCGGTCATAACACAAATTGTATGTAACCTAACAAGTATCAGTATACACTGAATCTACAAAAGCTGTTGTCACAATATTACCGACGATCATCGGTAAAGTCTCCAACACCGCTAAGCTACCCTGATGCTTTGCAAAGACACTGGAGGAGTTATGAATGCATTTACCAATGGAGACAGTCTTCAAAAACTGACAAAGTTGGTAAGCATTAATGACAACTTAGGGCACCAAAAGTATAAAATCCCGACGGGTAAGCTCATTTTCGCACCCGTGATTTTTGAGCTGAGCAGAGCAAAGTGAGTTTTATGCAGTTTGAGAAGTGACCTAGCAGAAGGAATCCATGAAGCATTCAGATTTGAAGGAGATCACAGACATTCAGTAAGTTCCTTTACTCACCGATAAGCACAATTTTGATTCAGGAAAGCCCTAAATTTCATATACGATGGCATCTACGTCTAGGGTAGAGAAAATCAAGGTTGACAAGACAAAACCTTAGAGACTTGTTAAAAGAGCGGCATGTGCTAAACTTAAATATAAATTACATCCTAAGATAGCCTCTCAACCAGATGATTCTGGAGCATTCTCTTGAATCCCAGCTAGGGTTTTATTGGTTGAGGACATTAGGTCATTTATACACTGCAAGATCTCGGAGATAGGAGCTCTAGACCTAGACAACACCTATAAAGCACTTTGTGATGATGGAGGCAAGCTCAAAGAAGAGCATAGACACTTAGAAGTGAAAGGTTTGACAAATGCACTTCATTTTCTGAAGGTTTTTAAGACAGAGTGGATAAAGATTATTCTGAGAAGAGTACATAACAATGCTTTGTGGTTAAACAAGACAAAGGCTATAACAAAAGATGTTATACATGAAGTAACATGATATCCAACAACCAACAAACCTCAAGCTCATAAAAATCCTTCTATTGTGGAAGTGGAAAGGTTAACTAGAGCCAAATCTGACAAAAGGGCACTTAAAGTAAACACTATCACTGACGTAGAGCTAAGATTTGGTGCTTGCATGGTTGGATATAAGATATTTCAAGATAGAAAAATGAAAAACATCTCTAGCACAGTAATGAGCACAACCTACAAAATCATCAAACTAGGGAAGAAGATGGATCTAGCAGAGATCCTATTGCATCAATTTGAAGAGAACATGTGCACCATAAGGTCCTCAAGGACAAACACATGTACGTTCTGTTCTCTTATAATATGTATATTCTTCTACTTTGAAGAGTACTTTCCTTCAATTGGAAAAGTAACATGGGACACCACCAGACCCATTACCATGCAGATTAATGAATACATTGGAACTCTAGGCACAAATTTTGACAATGTTATGCATGAGTATTTTAAGGCAATTAAGGATATGCTAAAAGCAAGGAATAGAATTCCTGAAAGTCTTATTGAGGAATACAAAGATAACATTTGTTTTATGGTGGATACTGACTTCACCTACATTCGAGCAGTAGTCCCAAGAAAATCTTGGTTAGAAAAACTTGACTATGAGATCAAGACTGGGTTAGCAACAGAAGCAATAAAAAAATTATTGAATGAACCCATTGACAACAAACAAATGAGGTTTGGTACTTATGAGGAAGCCAAACAGAAAATTGAGACAACACTTGTTGTCAAAAAGGCTGTAAAGGAGTCTAAGAAGATGGTGAAAAACATAAAGAAGAACTTGAACATATCTTCTAAAGGAGAAGATGAAGAATAGGGTAAGGAGGAAGAATAGAGTAAGGAGGAAGACACCAAGGAATAGCTTCCCATCGGTGAAATAGAAGAGATACAAGAATCAGAAGAAGAGAAATCTAATTCACCACCTCCTCCTCCAACCAAAAAGTCTAGAACAAGAAGCCA
>MU225829.1:57343-78737 GCA_018584345.1 Thuja plicata | reverse complement strand
GCACTCTAACAAGTGCATCACATCTAAAATCCTTTTGTAGAAGGTGGACTTAACCGTCCTTTGTAAATCTCTTAACAGAGTGCACACTTAACAGTGTTTCTAAAGCTTCAAATGAAGTAGATCTTAATAGGTCTCTACTGTAATACTCCTAACAGGGTAGGTCATCAGAAGTGACCAAATTGTAAGCCTTAACCGGTTCTTCTTATCTGTAGATAGTGAAGTTTGTGGGTAACAATCCCCACCGCAGTTTTTACTTCCTTAATAGGAGTTTTCTACGATATCATATCTTGTGTTATGTGTTATCAAATTTCATGTATGTTTCCTTTACTGTTACACATCAAATGGAATGTATGATATGATTTCATATACATAAAGAAAGATGAACAAATAGATAAGTTGTTTTACAAATTGATGACTAAGGGTTGATTGGCTAACAAAGAAAAGTTTTAGAGGTACTGATTCACCCCTCCCCTCTTAGTACATCATCTCAATATAATTCCAAAAGTAATATTCAGCTCCTAATAGGGCTAATTCTCCTTACCGGGACATTATACTTTAGTACATGCTTGTGGGTATCATCCCCACTGGAGTTTTCCCTTGGCCACAGTTTCCTCGTAAACAAATCATGGTGTTATGAGTATTGTGTAATTTGCTTATGTCCTTTACTTTACTGCAAATGTATGATTAATGTTTAAGATAAAAGAAGAATTAGTTTAAAGTTCTATTATACTTATTCACCCGCCCACTCAGTATAATCCAATCCTAACAATCTCATATATGGGTGTTGACATTTGGAGAGCGCAGAGGTGGAGTCTCAACATAAGGTGTTCCCAACTCACTCTATGTTGTAAAATGCAGACTAGAGATGAAAAAATCTTTATATGTTTAAATTTGTATTGCAAATATAAATATGAACCATGAGTACCATGTTATCAAACTTAGGCATAGAGAAGCCTTCAATCAATCAAGTGTGTTGCTTTTTAATATTTTTGAGATTATTATCTTTTACATTTCCCTCACTTGAGAAGTATAAAAGAACCCCAGAGCTCCAATGATATTTTTAATTTTTATATGCTATGGATAAACACATGCATTCTTTGTAACCCCCAACATCTATGGAATTAGATAGGATTTTAAGGTTTATTTAGGTTATAATTAAGATTAAAGAATAAGATATAGTTTTTTAAATTTTAAACATTATTTTAATTTTTAAAACATAAATTAAAATAATTTAATTTAGTTATTTTAAATTTGGGATTTATAATATCATTAAAGTTAATTTTAATAGTAATTTATTTATTAAAAAATTACTAGAATATTAATTTTTTTAAAATGTTAGTTATGATTTTTTCAATTATTAAATTATATTGTAGATTTTTAAATTTATCTGTTTTCCTTTCTTTTACAATAATTTGAGATGTAGATTCTATTTAGGTTAAGACGTTTTTAATTATGATTATTTTAATATATAAGGTTTTTAAATTTATTTTTCCTTTCATTGTTATATAAGAATTTGATATTTAGATTTTATTTAGTTTAGGTTTAGACATTAAAGTGTTTACAAAGTAAAGGAAAAAACAAATATTCTTAATAGTATTCTAGATTTTTTTTAGATAATAGAATAGCAAAATTTAAAATAAAATTATATTTGAGATAAAAATTAGATTTTAAGATTTAATTTACGTTAAAAATTATAAATTAATATGATTTCTATGAAAGTTTTAAAGATATTTTCATTTTCAAATAATTAAAATAATTTAGAGAACTAGATAGGATTTTAAAATTTTATTTAGATTAGACTTAAGATTAAAGAGTAAGAAAAGAATTTTTAAAATAAATTAAATATTATTTAATTTTTAAAATTTCTTTTATTTTTAAAATATGTTATTAATTCAAAGCATTTAATATTTCTACAAATACTATCAATATTTACCTTCACCAACTCAATATTGATTATGAATACTTTTCCATTAAGACTTAATTTCATTGATTCAATTATAATTTATTCAAATGCTAATTTCAAACTATGGCAATGCAACAAATTTTTGTTCATTAATTTTAAGATAATTCAATAAATTATAAATATCTCTCAAAAGATAGGTATGGTAGTTTATATTAGCATGCTTGTTATAGGCCTTCCTACAATTTTTATAAATATTTTTACAAATATTATAATTTAAATATTTGATGGAAATATTTTTTAATACTATATCTAATAACTTTGTCACTTCTTCGTAAATATTGATAATTAATATAAATATTACTTCTTAAAATATTATACAATCTAAATAAAAAATTACAGTTATCTTAGATTTTTATAATTATCTTTTGATATCATCCATCTTAAAAGTCATTTCAATTTTAAAGTATAATTTAGAAAATCTTAGTTCCTTTAAAATTTATATTATACTTGTACATCATATTTCTTTAGGATAACTTTTAGGTATGATATATCAAAGGATTCTAAATTTCTAAATGGCTTTTGAGACAAATAACCTATTTTTGGTCATTATCAAGAATCATTTGAGATAGCATTAGGATAGCTCTAACGGTGTTCACTAAAAGATTTGAGATAATTTCCTTCTAGATGAAGATTTAGGTGTTTTAAAATTGTATAAAAAATGTTGTTTTATACATAATATTGTTAATTAAATAAATGTATGTTACACATATTAAATTATTCTCTTCCATATATTAAGTTTTATATAGCTTCCTATGGGCTAACCCTTGCCCCTCCTTTCGGTGCAAGCACTAGTAATAAATTAGCAATTTTACTCCAACAAGATGCAATGATTAAGCTCATAGGGAGATACACAAGGAGCTGGCTATGCATGCATAAAACAACATTTTTTTTTAAATTTAACAATTAAATTAAAATGAAAATATAATTATATTTTAAAATTTAATTTAATAAATATATCTATATCTAATTTTTGTTATGTAAATATTAAAGAACACAATTAAATTAAAAATTAAAATATAATTCTATTCTAGAATTTCATTTAATTATTAAATTTAAAACAAATCTTATCAACAAGCCCTTTTCTACCTACAAAGATAATTCCTATTTTGATTTGAGTATATTTACTCCGCAGAAAAATGTTCAGTACGAAATCACAATATCATTTACAAATTTTGCCATTACTGCCACATTTCAAAATGGTCTACAGAGAAATAGTTTATGTATATTAAAATGGATGGTACTTTCTAAGACTGAATGAAAAAATATACAAAACGGTACACAAAGATAAATGGTGCTTTCTAAGAGTCAAATATTTAATATACAAGACAAACGACAAAAGAATAGTTGAAACTTACTATTATGATGGATGGTAAAAGGTTCCATTTTTACTCCATAAGTGATGTACCACTATTTTTAAACTAGGCATATGTACTCCAGTCAATTCAGCTATATTTCAGTATAATAGGATAATTTTTTAGTATAACATTTCTGCATTCATTATATATCGAGCAATGAAGGCCTCATTTCTATTGAATTTAAGTTGAAGAAAAACTACCTCAGAGGGCATATCTTCACTACCATACACTTAATACCCTGCATTGATAGCCATTTTCAAATGGTTAGTATGGTTAAAAATATTTAAGAATGATATTTTAAATATTAAATGTAAGAAACATTAATATCTTTTTTCTTGTAAAATATGTATCTTTCCTCTATTATTATACTTGTATTATGCAAAAATTAAAAGTTAAAATAGAAATATTAATTTTAATTAATTTTTATTTATTCATAGATTGAATATGATTTAATGGTGATATTACTATGAGGATTCAACTATGTAGTTTTTGAGTCAATCTCATTAACCCATGTTTCATGAGTAGTGGTTCATAAGAATCTGTTGATCTCTAAGTTGTGTTGATCATTAGTGTCCCACACTTAGTCATTTATCTAGACAGGTTAGCCGGTCATCATTGCGGCCGAGCTATCCAGTATAGGCCAAGCAAACTGGCATAGTCATTGCCTAGAAGATAAGTGGTTACCGAGTGACTTGGCAATCAACCAAAAGTTGATCATACTCATGTCGAGCGCCATAAGTCTTAATGTGCCGAGCAAGACAGTTTTGACATAGATGTTTGGAATGGCACAAACATGAAGGTAAACTATTTTGGGTTGACTTGTTCATGCATTTAATTATTTCAACGGAGTTAATTACGCATTAATTATTTGATCCCAATGTGTGGCATGGAGCCAATCATAAAATTGGAATGCCTAAGTGGCATAAACATTTGATCCTAATCATTGATCTAGGTCTAATTGCCAGATTCATAAAGTATATTAAGATTTCTTCTTAAACCCTAAAGTGTATGAGGTGTGTGTGTGTGTACAAGAGACATAGAAGGTGTATGCGTACATTAGAGATGTACAAAGGGTTATGTTGATAAAAGAAGCATAGATCTAGCATAGTGAAAAAGCAGTGAACAATAGAGTAAAGACATATCAGATTATTACATCAGAGAAGGTATTGAAAAGAGGAGATCTGTTATTAGCATCAGAGTGCATAATGAAGGATCAGTTCTTGACACATACTAACCAGTGTATCAGGTGAAATCTCTTAACAAAGTGATTCTAACAGACCTTTCTAAATCTCTTAGCCGAGTGCTTACTTTATTGTAAGTTCAAATCCTTTTACAAGGTAGATTGTAATGATCTAAAGCTCTTAACCGAGCAGACCTTTAACCAGGTAGATTACATATTGTGATCAAACTTTGTAGCCCTAACAGGTACACTTTATTTATGGAGTAGTCAAGATTTTGTGGGTGTCATCCCCACCCCGGTTTTACCTTATTGGGTTTTTGGGATACCAAAATTCTATTGTCTTGAGTTATTTATTTACTGTCATGGATTCTACTAGTTGTTAGTCTTAGGATTAGGATCACTGAGAGGGCAGGGGGGGGAATCAGTGATCTATCTATTAATACTTTTTCTTCTTATCTTGAATCTTAACTTTAATGCTTAAGTACTGAACTGAATATCAATGCAAGTAAGATAAACATACACAACTCATAACACCAAATACTATTACGAGGAAACCCAATGCAGGTGAAAACCTCAGTGGAAATTAGTACCCACAAATATTTTGTACTAGTTTCTTATGATCCTTTATTAGAAGATCCTTAACCCTGTTAGGAGTTGTCTTTATAATACATGAAGTACACTGACCTTGTTAAGGGTCAGACCCTGTTAGGAGTATTTTACAATAACCCTATTAGGGGTGGTGGAATCACTTTCCAAGAACACACTGCTCAAATGGTGAAGGCTACAACCTTCTGGATCTTTGATACACACTGTATCTATAAGGTGAACTGCTGCTGTGACACTGCTTGTTTGATCAATTCCTTTTGTGTGCTGATGCTTTAACATCTTGTAAAGCACTATAACAATATTAAATACACTTTGAAAGCTTCTACTTCAATATCTATATCATCAACATATGACAGATATAGCTTTGCTACTTTCACACTCTGTTATGCTTTTCTTATCTCTGGCTTTCGCAATTTCTTTGATCACAAATGACCTTCTATAAGTACTTCCCCAAAAGACACAAACATGTCACCTTTAGGAAACCTTTTACCATCTATCTTAAGTTGGCACAACATTAATTATAACTGCTTTACTCAAACCGAATAGACGCGTCTCTTCACACAATCCGCTCCACCAAATTAGCTCTAACTTCTTGCTCCAGATGAATCAAGTCATGCACCTTTAACCAAACATGATTATATCACTAAAAATCACTAATCCAAAGATGCAAGTCCTGAGGATATGTGCAACTTCTATACCAAAACAATCTCTATCAACTCTTTCCATGATCTCTATCATGTTCCGACATTCATTGGCTGTACCTCTTCAACTGGCTATATCTTCTTCATACTTGCAGATCTGATCATGCTCTCTTAGACTTAGCATGAATACATACTTAAAAGATTATCTTCAAAGGCACATTCCCTAACTCGTTCGTATGCATGTGCACTGATGCTATGTTCTTCTGGTACTCTGCTAACTGTCCAGTCTTCTGTACTTAGCCAATTTCTGATCTTCTGATAATGTGTGCTGACTCCAAAACTTCATATGACTTTGTTTCTATAATGAAAGCACTAAATGGAGTCATATAAACCAGTATAGTCAACTTTCCAACAATCTCCCTCTTTGTCATTAATGGCAACAAAGGAATATGGAAAAGTTACATTCTGTACTCTTATACAAAAACTCTCTATCTTATATCTCCCTCTTATCATATACCAAACTCCATATTCTTCATAATCTACTCCCCCTTTGACATTAATGACAAAGGTGCTCAAAAAAACTTTTATGTACTTACTCAGCATACACATCTGGATATGCAATCTGTAACTTCTGGATCTCTTTCTCCCAAAATGCAATAATCTGTAGATGGGCGCATAATGCATATTGTACCTTGATCATATGACAGAATCAATATTCTATACATTATTTTACTCCCCCTTTTATATTATCTTCTCTGCCTTTTTCTGCAAACTCTTTCAAGGATGCTTGACCAACCTTGAGTGAACTAAGATCAAGTGTAAAGTTGCTAACCAATTCACTGAGTCTTTTCTTCATATAATTCTCTTCTGAAATATCTGATCTATTTTTCATGACTCCTTCAGATTATATACTCTTCATTACTTATTTAGTCCCCATGATTCTAAGTCTGTTATGGGTGTCAAACTTGACAACAATGATGATGAACTATCCATCAATTTAGTCTTCTCTTTTTCTTCTTCCTTTTCTGTGATATCTTAAATCAATACATCTTGTTTCTGATATAAAGACTCTCAGCCTCTTGAGTAATCACAAATGTTTCTTCAAACTTGTCTATATCAATATCCATTTCTGCCATTGATACTTCAATATTATCAACCACGAATGTATCCTCCATGTCCTTGGCCATGGGCACAAAATCCTGTGGACCTGTCATAATAGTTTTATCTGCTTCTTCACATGATATTTCAAATTGTATCTTCAATCAATTCTTCTCTTAAATGAACACTCTTTTTTTGTATTCACACTTAGATGATCAATAATAAGTATGTGCTTCGAAGGATAACATCAAGTCGGCTACAAAAAAAATATCTCCAACGGCTATACTGATATTCTCACATAGAATACCGCTCAACAAGATTTTGACCAATTCCTCTTTATGAAATTTATGTGCTAAAGTATACTAATAAATCGCTTCTGAGATGTTTCAAATAGTTTCTTGATATCAATCTCTGCTGAAGAATGTAATTGTGACACTTTTATGCTCGACTGCAAGTGCTGCTTTTATTATCCAACCGCTTACTCAATTGCTAAGTAAGGTTTCAACTAATTTCTGAAATGACATGTCCGTGCTTGGGCTTTGTTTCAAACTTGAATTAATTTTCTTAACAAATAACGATTATCAATCTCCTTTCTTTGCTGATGAAAACAACTATAATGCATTAATAATACAACTGCTAGGGCTTCTATGATCTCCAATCATTTATTTTGACCGCAAGTGAGGACTTGGTGATTGCAAAGTAGATTTTTTCTAGTAATACTTGTCGCATAGACACAGGAAGCAACTGTAACTTCTGTTCTTGTTCCCGATAATAATTTAGATCGTATGCTCTTCCATACAACACCATAATGTCACCAAAAAATTGTAATCCAAGGCGTATACTCAGATGGTGAGTATACCAGCCACATAGGGGTTCAAAGTTAGAATAGCTTCCCCTAAGACCATGAGGGTCAACTAACCAGAATTATAAGGTGCATCCACTAAGGATGCATCTACTACCTTGTTCTCTTCATTATCCTTCTTTACTTTGACCCATATTTTATTTGATTTAGCTTTAGCTTCCACAAACTTAACTTCTCTTGATTCTTCAAACAATGACTTCTTAAGATTCTCTTATACTTTTGTTCTTGATCTACAAGACCTTGAGATGTGTCTAGCCTTTCCACATGAATGATAAATGATAGGAGGTATGATGTTGTTATTAATCATGATACATTTCTTGGTTGTGTGTCCATTGTAATTACATATCTGATATTTAATGTTCAGAGGGCTTCTAACATTTTACTGAGGATAACTTCTTTGTCTTTGCTGATTTTGATCTCTTTGATTATTCTGATTCATGTTCTTCTGACTTGTTTTACAATTCATAGCTCTATGACCAAATTTATTGCATGAATAATAGTAACCATTGAAGGGTCTTACCTCTTTACAATTCCTTGCAATATGTCCATGCTTTTTCAGGCATAACAAGTACGGTCAACTAGCTTGCATTCATCCTTAGGTGGTTCAACATTATCTTTAGTCTAAATTTCAATCTCCTTAGTAGCTGTGATGGCATCAATCTGAATTTGTGCTTCATTGTATCCTATACCGCTGGTATCTCCTTTAACCTTTTGAGCATACAACTATGATTCTATTAGATCCTTGTTTGTGTGTAGCTTATCAATATGATTCTTTTCTCCAATCAATTCAGATTCCATATTTTCTTTGTTGTTTCTTAGCTCCAAGTTTTCCATGTTTGCTTGTCTCAGTTCTTCATCTAACTGCTTGTTTACTTTGACTTGATCATCATAGGTATCTTGATTGTTACATAGATTTTCATCTAATTCTTCAATTTGATCCTTCAGAGAAGAATTTTCTTCATTCTAATTTTTGACTACTTCTCCCAAATCATTTGAAGAACAATTCCTTAATTCTTTTTTCAATTTCTTGATAAGTATTTGCATGCCATTAACTTTTAGTTTAAGATCTTCTTTTTCTTTTTCAGATGGGTCAAGTTCTTCAAGGGCTGCTTCAAGATTCTTTTTCAAGTGTTTCATTTCTACCTTTTCCATGATCTCCTCAAGTGGTTAAACTTATTTGTTGAGGACCAGAGCTCTGATACCAATTGTTAGGATTAGGATCACTAAGAGGGGGGGGGTGTGAATCAGTGATCTATCTATTTATACTTTTTCTTCTTATCTTGAATCTTAACTTTAATGATTAAGTACTGAACTAACTATCAATGCAAGTAAGATAAACATACACAACTCATAACACCAAATATGATTATGTGGAAATCCAATGCAGGTGAAAACCCCGGTGGGAATTAGTACCCACAGATATTTTGTACTAGTTTCTTATGATCCTTTATTAGAAGATCCTTGACCCTGTTAGGAGTTGTCTTTATAATACATGAAGTACAGTGACCTTGTTAAGGGTTGGAACCTGTTAGGATTCTTTTACAATAACCCTATTAGGGGTAGTGGACTCACTATCCAAGAGCACACTACTCAAATGGTGAAGGCTACAACCTTCTGGATCTTTGATACACACTGTATCTGCAAGATGAACTGCTGCTGTGACACTGCTTTCCTGATCAATTCCTTTTTTGTGTTGATGCTTTAACCTCTTTTAAAGCACTATAAAAATATTAAATACACTCTAAAATATTCTACTTCAATATCTATATCATCAACATATGAAAGATATAGCTTTGCTACTTTAACACTCTGCTCTGCTTGTCTTATCTCTGGCTTTCTCAACTTCTCCGATCACAAATGACCTTCTATAAGTACTTCCTCAAAAGAAATGAACATGTCAGCTTTAGGAAACCTTTTTTCCATCTATCTTGATCACTTAACTAAGCACAAAATCCTTCATTAAGTCAATGCAACATTAATTTTAACTATTTTACTCAAACCAAACAGACATGTCTCTTCACACAGTCTGCTCCACCAAATTAGCTCTAACTGCTTTCTCCGGATGAATCAAGTCATGCACCTTTAACCACACATGATTAGATCACTAAAAATCACTAATCCAAAGATGCAAGTCCTGAGGATCTATGCAAATTTTGTACCAAAACAATCTCTGTCGGCTCTTTCCATGATCTTTGTCTTGTTCTGGCATTCACTGGCTATATCTCTTCAACTGGCTGTATCTTCTTCATACTTGTAGATCCGATCATGTTCTCTTATATTTAGCATTAATACATACTTACAAGCTTATCTTCAAAGGAACATGCCCTAACTCGGTCATATGCATGTGCACTGATGCTCTGTTCTTCTGGTACTCTGCTAACTTTCCAATCTTCTGTACTTAGCCAATTTTTGATCTTTTGATAATGTGTGCTAACTCCAAAACTTCATATGACTTTTTTTACATAATGACAACACTAAATAGAGTCATATAAACCAGTATAGTCAACTTTCCAACAATTAGTACAATTATATTTATGCATGGTTGTGGGTCAGTTTTATTTTAGAGGATAAAATTTTAAGATTTGATTAACCCCCCCCCTCTCAGTATCTTGCTTTCCCATATTGTATTTCCAACAATTAGTATCAGAGCGCAGCTCTCCCATAAAAGGTTTTAATCATCTTGAGAGTATAGATCTTGAGATGGAGATTTACAAGTTGGGTAAAGTCATTGAGAATCAAAAGAGTTAAATTCAACTAGCATTGCACCAGCTTGAAAGTACAAGAAAGGAACTAAAGAAGTCCTTGCAAGCAAGGAAAGATTTTTCCAAACAAATGAATGATACTCATTATTAGGAAAAAGAAAGTGCAAATCTATTTTAGAATGGAATCTCTACTGAGAGCGATGCAAAAATTGTAGATCTTCTGGAAAGGAACAATACATCGTGCAAAGAAGTCAGAAACCTGAAAAGAGAACAAGAAATACAAACAGTAAGACTATGTGAAGTAGTGGAAAAAAAGAAGAAAGCTGAAGATGACAAAGCTATGATTGAAGAAGACAAAAGAATGATGAATATAAGACTTGATGAAAGGACACATGAAGTACAAATGATGACAAGCAATCAGGTTAACATGGTGAATCAAATTCTATTTGCAAATCAAGATGTCAGTTGAAAAAGACATTGAAATTGTGAATTTGAAATTTGAGAACAGTCAATTGAAAGATGAATTGAGATCTGAGAAAGAACCGAATGAAAGATTGAATAGACCCAATGAAGCCTTGACTCATTTTGTATGAACTCTAGGTTTAATGATGGTAAAATGATAAGTTTTAGTAATAATAATATAATAGAAATAGAAAATTAATATATAGTAGGATATGTATATAGAAATAGGACACTAAAATCAAGCTAAATCTACAAAAAGGCTTCAAAGTAGTAGATTGAGTTTTGAATGCCCTCATTATGTGGGTTTCTCCACAAAATAGAAGCAATAGATTCATAATCAAAAGGCCCTGTAGGTGTGTGTCTCTCAAATATTTAACTAAAAATGGTTAAACATGTGTTGGAAACCCTAGCCTAGGGATTTTTTCCTAATCTCAATCTAGGAATTCCCATGATTGCCTATCCTACTTGACTATAACTTCTTCACACTCAGATTTATACCTATACACAAAAAATGAGAAGAAGGGTTGTGCAATAGATAAGATCTTTCCTAAGTTAAATTTTTTATTGGTGTTTCCACTTCCATAACTACACCTACTATGGTTGATGAAAAAAGAGATCTTGTGACAGGAAGGAGGTATTCTAAAAATAATGAGAACTTATTGAATTATAAAAAAAATCCATAAATATGATTTTTTTTGCATAAAGTCTCACATAAGGCTTAATGTTGCTAACAAATTTCAATGCATGTCTTTATCCTCGAGAAACATAATGGATTTAATTATGGTTGTTCTAACAAATATTTATGCTTGAATTATTTTTTCTCCTTAATTAAATATTTATACTCAATTTAATTGATCATGCTTTATTAAATCTTAATTGTTTTTGTTAGAGTTTGAAGTGAGGGAAAGAGTTTTATTTGCACACAACTTACACCTTTTAGAGTTTAATTTCTGGGGAGGTCTAACGTCAAAGGGAAATTACCCACTACTTGCAAAGATGACAATTGTATTAAAATTTTAAGGTCAAACTACTTAGACAAAGGTGTTGTGTGTCCTAGTCCTAATAGTTTGAGTTGGGAAAAAGGTCACGAATAGGGTGATGCACCACATTAAACAAAATTACCCTAAAACTAAGCCTAATAAGATATTAAATAGGTAAACACTATGCAGAATTATTAAAATAGTTCAAAACTACGTAGAAAACTTTAGATGGGAATAATTTGCAACACTAAATATAGTCTCCACTTTTGTAGGAGTGTGAATTTACACTCAGCCTTTCTATAAAGCATGGAAGAAAAATATTCTTTCATTACAAATCTAAAGAGATAATACAATACCAAGATTTTCAAGGAGATAGTCGCCAAGATATAGGATCCTATCAATATACATTAAAAAGATAAAGTGTAAGTGAAAAGTGAGCAATATGATCAACATTGGTAATGCATTGAGCATGAAAAGCTTAAAGATGTGATTTCTAGTGCTAGTGATCAATATTCCTTGCTAGTATATGTCATCTACTATAATGAAGAGTAACATTGGGAGGTAGATTATTTTTTGTGGACCGAATAGTAAGTGCAGTGCCCTTTTTTTCTTGTATGTAATGTGATTCCCTATGACGTGTTATTTAGTCCATCTTTTGTTTGTTAGGCTATCTTTAGATGAATTATGAGCTCCATTGGAAGAAGAATGCAAATAGGTAGATCTTCTTGTATCTATTTCATAAACATGTTTTTGTTATTAATGCACTTTTTTGTTATCTTTTGTGGATGATGCAAAGTGTTGATACTTTTTGGTCTATTCCAAGTTGACCTAGAAGACCCTTTGTTTACTCTTAGTTTCTCTTCCTTATTTGTACTTTTAGTTCCACTATATTTAAGGATGAGAATAGTTCAAAACAATCATATTGTTATAAATTACTTATCTTATGTACATACTGACCCCATACTTGCCGATTATTCTTGTGCTATTACATATTTTCTATATTATATGCACATGACTTGACTATGTTTGGGGGCATGTTTTTGTTGCAACATACTTGTATTTTAATGTATACCTTCTTAAGGAAATTACTCTTAGTTTACATACTTAATCACTTTAAGGTGAGGGCATACATTCCTTTGTGCATTTCACTTTATGCACATATAATGAAACTGGGTTGTACACTTGATCACATACCATAAGATTTTTTGGGGTACTACGAAACACTTTTGCAATGCCTATAAGATTAGCCAACAAATAGATATTTTTCTAGACCTTGTGAGATCCTCACTTATTTAGTCTCTTATATGACCAACCTATTCAGTCTATAACATTCACCCAAAATAGTGATTTATCAAGAGAATACCATTCGTTGGTAAAAGATTTTTTTTGTCTTTGGTTGTGTTTCTCCCGAGTTATAGAGAAGATTAGCAGTTGTGGCTGCACGAATCTTTCTAGAAGAAAAAATAAGTCTCTTTATAGAGAAAGAAACAAAGAATGAACAGACCAACATCCTAATTTATAAACTGGAAGAAAAACCTGAGGGGATAAATGCGGCCAATACAGGTGTGGAAAAAGAGCAGAAGACTGAAGAGGGACCTGGTAAGAGGACAAGGGATAGTTATGAGAAGAATAAGGAGAATGATACTCTCACTAATCTCCATAAGATAAAGGAATTTGATGCTAAGATGGAGATCCTTGAGTCCAAGGTGATGTGCCTTATGGAGAACATCTCTTGATTGTGTTCCCTGGCTCTTTTGACAGTCCCTGTGCTATTTTTTTCTTCAGTAGTTTAGTTTGTTTTTGCTGTGGCCCTATGGTGGCATGTTTCGTGTTTTAGTTCTATTTCTTTTTGTTTCAGAAAACTTTACAATCTTTTAACTCTGTTTTAGGTTTTAGGCACCCTATCAAATCTATTTCACTTAATAAAAAAAGGCATGAACAGACTTGTTGAATAAAGAATCAAACCTCAAATTGTGTTATTAAAAAACAATGCAATAATTACAATATATAAACCACCGTATGGAAACATCCAATTATAGTGAAAGACATGAAAGAGTCTCAAATAAAACTAAACTTCAATGCATGAGTAGTTAAAAGAAACCAATCATAGGTTTGCATGTAAATAAATGGTGATCTTGATATTACTGAACAGAATGAAGGCATAACTTTTAGTTGAAAACATGCAAGCTAAATTTAATGTATATACATTTGAAATTAACAATGCTAACACCCCCTGTTAATTATCACTAAGAAAGGAATAAAGAAAGAGGGAAAATCTAGAGACTCCTCTCAAACTAATATGATGACAAAGATCAATCTACATGAGTTCCCCCAACGAGACTAATCAAACAATGAGCAAATAGAAAACAAAGGAAAAACATCTATCAATCAAAGATACAGAAGACAATAATGTGTATAGGCATCCTCGAACAATGTATAGATGAAAAAAGGAAAAAAAAATATTATTAAAGGATGCTAGTGACACATGAATCTCTATGAGTGACCCTAACGACACTACTCAACCATGCAAGAACAAATTTCTATTTAATAATATAGGTATCAATTGTCTATAAAATTGATCAACTGTCGAACCAAGGAAGCATCAACATGAACAATAGAAAACCCCTCCATAATGTTGAAAAGAGAGGCATGGTACCTCCTCTGACATGGTTTCACTAAAGAGGAAATGAAGGCAATAACCATGCACTAATAGCATGACCTTGGCTTGTCTATGATGAAGAGGACTCAAGGACTGAAATTTGATGTTGTTTCGTAGCCTTCTCCAAGGCCTCTATTCTCATTCAACATTTGTTGACTATGTGTCCCTTCTTACAACAAAAACTGCAAGGCTCGCCCAACTTCTTATTTGTCTTGGATTGTTGATTAGACTCTAGATTTTTCTTCTCACTTGTATGCACAACAAGAGCATGAGATTTGGAACTTTTTAAAGTACCCATCTTTATGAGCTTATCTTGCCCATTTTTTAGAGCATCGATGAAATCATCAAGAGTGGACATCTTCCAACTTGCTCCTATCTTAAAATTGATTGGATGAAAAGAAACAAAGACAACATATTGTGGACCCAATTTTGACAAAATAGAAAGGATTAATTTTCTTTCATGAATAGATTTGTCAATTCCACATTCTTTCAGCTGAAGTAATAAAGCCTTGAACTTTGTGAAGAAGTCTTGAATATTCTCAAAACTACTTGAATCTAATGAGTTGAGCTCATTTTCAAATATGTCACCTCACATTTCATCTTGCTTCCCAAAAAGAGCCTCCAAATTACTCCAAACCTTGTTTGGATTTCTACATGCTTCAACAAAAACAACAATTTTGGAGAGATGGATAAGAATAATAGGCTCATAGAGAGAAAATGAGGAAAATTTGCATTCAGCAAAAAATTGCTTTGCAGAGAAGGTAGGTGAAAGTAGGGCTCCTGCATCATTAGCGATTATCTGCTAAAGTCTCAAATCATGAACTTGCGCACTCCTTCAGAAATTCTGCTCTTAATTCGATCTCCTTGTGCAATGGCTCGGACAAGAAGTTTTCCAGTTATTGTTTCAATTGCTAGCTATATGGCCATAAACAAAAAGATTGCAGATAGAGGGATGTGCGTAATCTGCAGCCTACTTATGATCACCTCAAGGATTTTATTGCTAAACAAAAGGCTAAAAGCCTATAGGAATCTCAGAAAATTGAGCCATCAGGGGTTAGGGTTTTGGGCTCCACTTCAGAAACCATGTTGGACTATAAGAATGTGTCCTAGAGCCAAAAACTAATGCATACTATTTTCTCTATCCAATCCCTAGACAGACAAATAGTTTTCTTTGCCAAGACAAAATATGTTGGAAATGGGAAGTTTTGTTGTGGGACCACTAGGGCTCTTATACTTGATCACAAAATAGTTAGTGTCTCCAATGAACCCCAATCTAATATGGGGGAAGGCAGGTTTATAACTGCCAAGGTGCCTCCTACATGCAAACCAACTCAAACAAAGGCTTGGAAAATGGTAAAGAGCAAAAAAAAGGTCAAGAGGTATTCTCCAGCTCCTAGCAATTATTACATTTCTTTGAAAAACTCTTTTTAATTTGCTTAAAAATGAGGATAAACGTTTAGATGTTTACACTCCCCCACACAAAAGGATTAGGTTTTTGAAAGATCAGGGCCCTAGGGTTCGAACTCACAAGGATGATGTGTTACATCAACCCAAAGTCAAAAAACCCTACCCTAATCCAGTCAAAAATCCATCCTTCTCTGCGGGGAAATATAAGGAAGGTGCTAATTCTCATAAGCATAGAACTTTTTCTGAGATCTACAGCCCTCCCCATCGTAGATGGTCGGAGAGGCCCTCTTCATTAATTGATCATTCAACTCTGTATAATCTAGGGATTAAACCTATTATGCATCATAATTTTGTCCAAAAATCACCTTATATGCCTCCTCATAGGCATTCTAACGATCTGAAAAAAGGCAATGCAAAGTATGATATGCACTATGACAATCTTACCTTAGATAATGATGCTATTGTCCAAAGTTAGAAATATCTTGCAGAAATAGGTTTTATCTGCATTTGGAATTGTACTGGGGTATCTATTAATGATGTAATTTCAGGGCTAACATCACTACTTCTTGGGGAGGTAAGTATTTCCCGACTTTTGGATAACTTCATTTTTATTGATTGCAAAAATATCAATATTAAAAACAACATTATGGAAAAGAACTGCATTAAGTATAGGAATATTTCATTCTCCATGTTTGATTGGTTCCCTCTATTCAACCCCATATATCTAAAAATTTCAAAGTAGAAAGAGCTATCTCTATCAAAAATCTACCATTGGAATTAATTAGTCAGGATACTTTCTATAATATAGGTAATAAGATTGGTAGATTTATTAGAACTGTTGAAACATCTATTGATCATGTAGATAAGATAATCATTTTCGAAATGGATTATCACCATAAATACATCTCTCCTATACAATTATGTTTTAACTCTAACTCTATTATAGTTAATCCAATTATCTTAGAGGATTATATTGAAATTAACAAAGTTTCTCATATAAAATAGAAAACCATTAATCTGCTTGATCAGTCTAGCAACGATTATGAAATTCATTTTTGTAATGATAAGGGAGGTTTCAACATTATTGTCCCCAAAAATAAAAACCTAGATAATCCTCCATCTCCACATATGTCAATGGACAAAACAGAGGATTTAGCACCCAACTGCTCTCAGGAGATTAAGGATAATCTCTCTACTCCTAGGATCATGGAAATTGTTAATTTGAACATTGTTAGTAATCCTATTATGATAGAGGATACAAATACTTGCTTCTTTTGAAGAGATGGAAATATAACAACCTCTTCCCCACCTCGGTCACCTATTTCCACTAAAAAAGCTCTGCAATTGGAAAACAACAGAAACACAAAGGAACAACCAATATTAGAACACAATTCAAAACCATTAACCTGTGAGCAAGAAGTCAAAATTATTCCCGACTACTTTGCTGATACAGTGACAAATGAGCTAATGAATCTTTTCACTGATGAAATCTGTGACAAAGAGGAATTGTTACTACAAAAGAAACTACTGATAGAAAAAATTATCGAACTTCAAATGGAGGGAAGTCTTGAAAAATCTCTCGAAAAACATCAGCAAGGAAGAGAAAGGATCCCTTCCTCCATACCTTTGGAAATGGAAATCTTAAACAAGTAAATGCTGAATAACTCAGAGGAATTAATTGAGATGTTTGGGGAAGATCTTATAGACCAAACAGACTATCCTGCTTTGATGGATGAAGATTAGAAAATTTCACACCAAGAGGTTTTGGGTATTTCCCAGAATTTTCTCAAGGATATCCCTGATGCCAGCAAAGAGGCTATTACTGGTTTATTTGGGATAACCAATGAAGATAGACAACTAGGTATTGCTATTAATAGAGGTGGCTTAAGCACCCCCAATATTAATAAAATTAAAAAAAAAAGGGGGAGGAAATCTGCTATTGAATTAAGAAACCTAGCTGGTAAAGCCAGCAATCAACAAAAAATTGCTGATATTCTGCACTCAGGGAAGGGGAAGTGCCTTCCCCAGTCTCAATGAAAGTTACCACTTGGAATGTTAGGGGCTTGAATGCTCCTAACAAACAAAGATTATTTAAATGATACTTAAAAAGCTTTGAATCCAAAATTATATTGCTTCAGGAAACTAAACTAAGTAATGAAGAAAGTATTAAACTTAGCAACAAACTATAAATATGGAAACCTGAATTTGCTATGTCCAAGGGTGCATCTGGTGGCCTAGCCATCTTATGGGACCCTAGGAAAGTTTTAATCACTATCATTATCAGGAATAGTAACTAGATGGCTGTAGAAACTAGTAGTCTTAAGTCTAACTTAAAATTCATTCTAATCAATATTTACGGGCCTATCCCAAATGAGGAAAAAAGGAAGGTCTGGCAGGAAATTCAATCTTTTCTTCAGTCGCACAAATCTGAAACACATATCTTAGGTGGGGATTTTAATACTATCTTAGATACCAAAGAGAAATTTGGAGGATCCCGATTTGTTTCACAATCTTAGAAAGATTTCAATCAATGGGTGACAGCTAATCATTTAATCAGCATTAATACCAATAACAGAATCTTCACATGGAACAATAGGAGATCTGGTTTCAGCCACATAGCTGAAAATCTTGATAGATTTTTGATTAGTGGTAATTCCAATTATTTTGACCAATTAATGAATGCATAAATTCTTCTAGAATTGGGATCAAATCACTTCTCAGTTAGACTCACCATTACAGAAAACTGCAAACCCCACATAAACCCTTTCAAATTTGAGTTTATGTGGTTCCAAAATCTGGAGTTTATAAATCTCATGGAAATATGGTGGAACCAAATCTCGATTAAAGGTTCTCAAATGTATAGTCTAGTGGAAAAATTAAAAATGATTAAGAACAAAGCCCTGGAATGGAATAAGAACAATTTCAATAATATATTTATCGAGAAAGCTAACATTGAACAAGAATTAGAAGATCTTAACAATGAAGTAATAGATAAAGGCATGTATGAATATAGTTATCTAAAAGAAAAAGAACTTATTACTAAATATAATGTGATCCTTCTTAAAGAAGAAACCTTCTGGAAACAAAAGTCAAGGGAAACATGGCTGAAGGAGGGTGACTGTAACACGAAGTTCTTTCACAACTCAACAAATTTTAAAAGGAATATTAATAGAATTTTGAAGATCAAGAATGGTGTAGGTCACCTTGTCGAAGACCCTGAACATATATCTATGGCACTAGTACAATATTATCAAACTCTTCTCAATAATAATGATGTTATAGTGCCAGAAGCCCAAAATGAAATGATAAAAGCAATCTCCAAATTGATAACAGAAGTAGACAATAAAATGATTAATGGGAAATTAACTTTGGAAGAAGTCAAGATGGTGGGTTTTCAAATGCATCCAGATAAAGCCCCTAGACCAGATGGATTCCAGGCTGGTTTCTTCCAAAAATGTTGGCATTTCGTGGGACATGAAGTTTGGCAAGTAATAGAAGCCTATAGAAACTCGGGTTCTTTATTATCTAAAATGAATAAAAAAAATTTCACATTGATACCTAAGAAAAATGATTGCACGGAACCAGGAGATTTTAGACCCATTTCGTTGTGCAACACTATCTATAAAATTTTATCTAAATGCTTGGCTAACAGACTCAAAACACTTCTCCCCATTATCATCTCTGAAGAATAGACAGGCTTTGTAGCCAACCGTTCTATTCTTGATGGTATCATTATTACCCAAGAATTGGTTCATGCAGCCCAAACCACCAAGACTCCAAGCATGTTTATTAAAATTGATATACACAAAGATTATGACAAAGTAGATTGGAAATTCCTTTGTAATTGTCTAGAGGCTTTTGGTTTCTCAAAACAATGGTCGAATCTTATCTACAATTGTATCTCCACTCCTAGAATTTCTATTTTAGTTAATTGTACCCTAGAAGGCTTTTTTAATATTTCCAATGGTATTCGACAAGGAGACCCATTGTCTCCCTTCCTCTATGTGATCATGGCAGAAGCTATAGGTAGAACTATTAACAAGAGACAACTAGAAGGCAATATTCTAGGATTAAAGGCTTCAGATAATGTCCCAAATATCACTCATCAACAATTTGCTGATGATACGATTCTCCCAGGGTCAGCTACCATCTCTGCAGCTAAGGCCTTCAAAGATACCCTTGACCTTTATATGAAAGTGTCAGGGAAACAGGTGAATCCAAAGAAGTCTGAAATCTTTTTCCTCAACACCTCTCCAACGGTGGAAAAGGAAATCTATAAGTTGTTTGGTTTGAATCTTGGGAGATTCCCCTGTAAATATCTAGGTATTGAATTAGACAAAGGCCTCCGCTCCTTTAAACTTTGGCAACAAGTGCTTGATAAAATCCAAAACAAATGAAGAACTTGGAAAGGAAAGTGGCTTACCAAAGCTGGTAGAACCACCATGATTTGGTCAGTACTAATTGCCATTCCCACTTACCAGATGTCGGTCCTTCTGCTTCTGGTCAATATTAAGAATCGATCAGATAAAATCTTTAGAGATTTCTACTGGCAAGGCTCATCTGAAGAAAGAAAACCAGCCTTAATTAAATGGGAAAACTTGTGCAGACCAATATCTAAAGGAGGTTTGGGTATCAAAAACCTTCAGTGGAAAAACAAAGCCTTGGGTACTAAGCTGATTTGGAGGCTCTATAAAGAATCCAATTGTAAATGGGCCACGATTTTACTGAATAAGTATATTCCAGATGCAAACCCTATTAACTTATTCAGAGCCCAATCCCATGTTAAAGGGTCAAGGATGTGGAATTTGATTAAAGAATCTAGAGATATCATTAGTAAACATCTCACTTGGGATATAGGCGATGGGGAGAATGCTTTATTTTGGGATGACTCCTAGGTAGGCTTCCCTCCACTTTCCTCGTTAGGTTTCTCTCATAACCTCATAGAAGAATGTAAAATTAAGTTTGATCTATATCTTTCAAACTATCTGAGTCTGGAAATGGATCTTCCTACAAAACTCTTGGATAATGCCTCCTTCTCAAGCCTAGAAGGCCAGAAACTTCTGAAAGTAATTAAAGACAGAGATATAGTTCTCAAGTATAGACCCAACAAGCTTGTATGGGCAAGATCAAACAATGGTGAATATTCAGTAAAAGAAGGCTATAAGAATATTTTATCTGAACAGAATATGGAAAATTTAGATATTCCCCTGAATTTATGTTGGAGCAAAGCATGTCTTCCTAAGGCCGAAATGTTTCTTTGGGCTGCCATACAAAAGAAAATTTTAACAACGGACAAAATTATAAAATTGGGTTTTGAGGGTCCTACCAGGTGCCCTTTCTCTGAGAAGCATTCAGAGGATGTTGATCACCTTCTCCTCAACTGTTCATTTTCATACAATTGCTGGAATTGGTTAAGGTAGATTCTAGGCTGGAAATCTTCTTTTCAAGCTGATCTATTGAGTACTCTTAAAGGTTGGTC
>MU225828.1:517725-528906 GCA_018584345.1 Thuja plicata | reverse complement strand
TTTCATATATTATTAAAAAAATCAATACAAAACCCCATTTTTACCAAAAAAACTACATTTAACATGAAAATGAAAAAAATTAATCCAGACATAGCAAGAATTTACTTACCAGATAAACTGTGGAGTCGAATTTGTTGTTGGAGCAATCAGGTACCTGAAAAAATCATGCATATGATACTTCTAGCCGTTTTCAAAACCTAAAGCGATGAGAGAAATGAGGAAAGCAGCTTGCGGGTTTTTGATTTATGCCACAGGTTTCGGGTACCCAATTTTTTCGGGTACCCGATATTTTCAGGTACCTGAAAATATCATGTACCCGATTAGGCTTGTGCTTTGGTGTCATGTTTGCCCAGGTGTACTAACACCCAGGCCTACTAAAAAGTCAACAAACGTTTTCATGCGCTTTTGGACGAGTGAAAAGTAGATTTTTTCACATCGCCACTTTTTGGCCCCCCATGATCTTGCACATACCCAAAATGAGTTTCACTTTTCACTTTTTAAAAAAAAATTATACCCCACATTGATCTAACTTTTGACAAACTCAGGCTCATTTAAATTTCAACCAAATAGGGCTCATAAACAAAAAAAAAATCTAACAAGCCAAAAAAATGCCTTGGTCGAAATTAAAGGTAGAAAATAGCTATCAAATGTATTAGTGAGATGATCAAAAAGAAGAAGAAGAAGATGATGATGGTGATGGTGGTGGTGGTGGTGGTGGTGGTGGTGATGGTGATGATGATGATGGTGATGATGATGATGATGAAAATGATGGTGGTGTTGATGATGATGATGATGATGATGATGATGATGATGATGATGATGATGATGATGGTAATATTGATCTAGTCATACAAATTTATTTGACTTATATGTTTTCATAATTAATTTATTATGTATTAAATTCTAATGCCATGGTACAATTAAATCAATATGTTCATTTCTAATGATTACAACATATGTGATTTATGATACATGTGTTTCGGTTATTACTCGTAGATTTTATATATATTTTGTTTAACAAATTACCAATGTATTTCTTATGATGCTCAATTGTTGGTGCTGATTACATGCATATATTTTGTGTGATTGTAACTCTTTGTGGAAATAGACAATTGACTATAGACATCGTCACCCCTTTTGTTGACAATCCTACATAGCACACATAAAGTAAAGGTAAGGAATTAAAAAATATACAATGATTATGATAAATGCATATTATTCATGTTGTCTTCTATGTAATTTGTAGCATAGGTATCACATAATTTTTGGATAACTTAAGATAAATGATTCACATATGTAGGAAATTGTACCCCTTTTATGAGGATCCTGCATAGTGACATGGATCGGCAAGTATATATTTCAATACATCCTATAGATTACATCAACATTATCCTCATTTAACAAAATATCTCGCTCCTTACCAACTATATCTGTCATTTGATGGACTGCAGGAACCACCTAATATGTACTTGTCAGGTATGTCTTCCTCGAGTCAGGGAAATGTGGGAATAGAAGATGAAAGTGAGACATGTAGTAGGCCTAAAATAGGGAAATCAACCAGAGGTCAAAAGATTAGAAGAAAATTCAATAAATGCATGTATTTTTCCCTTTTTGAAGGGGGGTCATGTTCTTATGATGATGAAACCATAGATGACATTAAGGTGCCCTTGAGATACACACCTTCTGAAAGAATGGGTACCCAAGGAACTACCTCCAATTAACACTGATTTTTGTATTAATGAGAGGATATATCGTATAGCTCCATCATCATTACATGGTTTGGGCCTATTTTCCATGGATGACACAAAGGTATGTTACAACAAAGTTGTTGAACTGATGGAGTTTGTTGGACCTTGTTACAATTACAGTAATTGAATGCAGATTGTTCGATATAAAAAAGTATGTGTAGGTATGCATTATCAGCAAATTATATACAACATAAAGAAAAGGATCAAAGTAAAGTATTTTCTATATACATTGACGGAAGGCCAAAAGAAACAAGGAATATTGCGGATTTTATAAATAGTACGTGACCTGGGTCAACTAATAAGAGTCCCAATTGCATATTTGAGGCGTGCGAGGGGATTCGTGTTTTTGTATGTCAGATAAAATCAATAAGTGCAGGGCAAGAACTGCTAATAGATTACCAGTTAAATTGCATAGATACAAAAAAAGACACTATCATGGGGGTGGTAAGTACTATATACCATTTAAACTAACCTTCAATTTATGACTCCAATATACCATTTTATTAATAAGTTTTTTGTGTTAAGTCTATTGCTTTCATTTCGCTAAATTTTATACATTTAATCTTTGTCATAGCATGACATGGATCCACCACATGATGAAGGAGGCGGGGATTTTACTCCCACCCATTCTTCAGCAAAGGTAAACCTTATTGTAATTGTACAAATAATATAGAAGAAAAATGTTATATTATTATGTTATTTTCTTTAGGGTTTTGGAGTTATTCTCATAGTTTTACTAATATTCCTATCACAAATTGATGTTTAGGGAAAGGGAAAAGCGCCTGCAGCAACAATGCCCATAGTGGAGGATATGGATGACGCCATCCCAGATAGGCATAACCCCGTGTATATTGTCAAAAATCAATTAAATAAAATTAGTTAAGAAATTCTTGGCATTTTGCTCGATCCAGATCCAAGTGAGGAATTGTTGGCAAGGAAAGAATTATTGGTGTGGCAAGCACGTAATTTGGATGTAAGCTATAATGAATCTTTAGTTATAACAAAGGTTCAATAAATTTTTATATTTTATACTCTTTTATGTCATGAACTAAAATATGCATGTGTTCTTACAGGATTTTTTGACTGCTCAAGCAACTCCTCATGGACATCGCGGTGAGGTTGGTACTAGTATAGGTCACGCAGGTAAAATAATCCTTAAGTTAACAGGTTACAAACTTCATTGGTCTTACTCATTATAAATCTACATTTTTCATTGGATTTACTAGTTGTTTTATTCAAACTTACATATATATCTTGACTCCTCACTTCAAACTATACATTTAGGTCATGATGTACTCCAAATGCCTCCTCCTATGAGGATGTCATTGTCGACTCAAATGTCGGCAACAAGGACCATGCAAACATCCATGTTTGCATGGTCTATACTTAGTAGGTCCTTTTTTTGCTATATTGTGTTAGTTATGGTTTGATTTGTACTATAATGGAATAATCTTGTGCAGTACAAGATACACCTCCTCAGGATACAAAGACCAGTACTAGTGATAATCCAGCGACGTTTCCTGGATCTACTCATGTTGCTAGTACAAGAAAATTACAGATGTCATTGTTGTTAAACGATGAAGATGTGATTCCCTTAAAATTACCTAAGCTTCCAGGTACTTTAAAATTATTATTATTTATATTCTAATTTTAATTTACTTATTCATAAGTTGTTTTGGATTGATGATCCCATGATGTGTTTGCAGGGGACGATGTTTTTTATGAAAAGATTCATGAGATGACATTACCGCTATTCGGGCCCACCATACGTACAAGGTGGAACATCATATGTTAACTAACCCTATCCCACTACTTTGATTTCATATAATTGCTAGAATATTTTTCCTTTCATCGATTTATTGTACTATATTCAAGGTACGAAACTTCAGTTAATGTTTTTAGCTAACAACTTTGTTTTTTCTTAAAAGGTGGAACTTACAGGATAAAAAATTATAAGATCAGCTCATAAAATCTTTAGAGGAGCTCTTTGGAAGTAACATTTTTTACAGCGACAATGTTCTTTAGAGAGCTTGCAAACATCTACAGACTGTGAGGGACACATACAAAAGGAATCTAGTGATCAACCCAAAGTACGAGCGTCCTCCTGTGATTCCAGAGAAGGTGTGGAAGGAATTCATTTTGGATGCAAAGGAGAAAGCGCAAAGCCAAAGAGGAGTTGCACTAGTAAACGACAATAGAAGGCATGTGATAGTATTAAGTAGAATGTAATTATGCACTAATTAGTGATCTTTATATTTATATAATCTAACATATTTTGAACTTTTCATAGACTCCAGGACAAATCAAAGGCTACAAAGGCTAGAATAGAAAAGATTGGCCAACAAAAACTTAGCTCTGGTGGTTATCTGAAACTTCAAGCAAGAACTGTAAGTAGCAGTAAATGAAATTTTGAATTAATTTTTTTATAAATTGCAAACAATTTTGTTTAATCAAAAAATACATGTAGAATTAACGATATTAAGCCAAAAATGTAGGGCTCAGATTTTAATGTAGCACCCACGAAAGAAGACAAAAAGATTGGCTTAAAGGAAGGCTATAAAGTCATGGTCGAAAGCCTATGCCAAAGCCAATAGTCTCCTGCATCGGTTCACACAAAGGTAAGTAGGCCAAATGAAAATTATTTCAAATTGAATACTTGAGCGATAATCTATTTGATGTTTATTTAACCTCTTTAGCGCATGACATTGCAATGCAACCTTCTAATCCTAGCACATTACCTCCACATGACGAAGACCCTGATGTGCATCACAGTGATGGAGGTATTCATTTGCTATTGAACATTAACTGTGTAATTTTTAATACAAGTTAATATTTTAAATTAAAATTGGTGTAACCTTTCTTGTGTACATTTTAGAGCATGTAGAATGTCATGGTGAACAAGTGGAGGATGATCCGAGTGTTCACCATATTTGAGATGATGTGGCATTTCTAGGTAAAGAAAATCTTTGTTATGTTATTTTAAATTTTTTGATCGTTTGTTATCTTCTTTTAATTAATGAAATACTTGTAACACTAATATAAAATGTTGTGCTTCTAACCCATTTAGTTGTTATTGCAGCGGACCCCCCTTTGGTGCACCGGCGTCCTCTTACGTCACACAGGAAGAGGCATACATTGGGTTCACAAGAACAAGAGGAGGAGAATGAAAAAGATCTTGATGCTCAGCTTAGCCATTACATGCAAATACCAATTAAGAAACCAAAAAACAAAAGATTGGAATAAACATTTTTTGATAATATATTTATGTTGTTTTAATGAATGTAATTTTGTGCTAATGAATATATTTATGTTGTTTTAATGAATGAATGAATGTTAGATGTTAATGGGGAATTTAGAGTGATGTTAGGGGGGGGGGGGGGGGGGGCAANGGGGGGGGGGGCGCAAATGAGCTTCTACCTGCACATGGTTGGCCTTGTTAAGTAGAGAATATTAAACTATTCTCAAAACCAAGTGAAGCTCAAGCTAAACTGATCCTATAACCCATAAACATCCCCTGCCTCCTTGAGCAATTCAACAAAGTAAGCATTCTACAATAAAAATCCCCTGCCTCCTTGAGCACTTCAACAAAGTAAGCACTCTATAATAAATTAATAGGAACAATGAAACATTCATGATCATCTCCTATGTAAGACTGTGAGACAACCTTAAGGAGCTACTTTACTCTTGCCTAGCTATGGCAGATCAAAGGGTTCAATTCCTTCTGGACTCTTCTAGGAGATCAACTAGCTTAGCAATATCATTGTCTTCCTCATTATCCATAAGAATATAATTAATTAGCCACTCCTCCTCTGAGTAGGCAATAGTGTGAGACAACTGTTTCAAAAAGAGAAGGCTATACTCTATATCACCCTACCTAGCTTCTAGAGACCTTATTAATGAGTGCTTTTTCACCACCCCACCATGAAAATTGATCAAATAGTAATTTTATGGCAGAGGCACCATAAGATTATTCTCCACATTGTCTAGAACTGTAGCTATGTCCCCCAAGAATGCATGTTTGAACAAAATTTGACAAAGTTTTTTGGCTTTTTCATCTTGAGTTTGGCATCTAGATCAATTAAGGCACTTGTTCCTTGTAGCTTGTGAATTAAGGAAAATTCTAACTTGTTCCTACAATTTATTTTGTTTTGATAATATGTAATTATGGTTTTTAATGCTCAGAAATTTTCTTGTTGTTTTTGTGGTCCATTTTGTTGTTTTTTAGCAATGAGCTCTTCTATTCAATTAGAATATCAAGGTTTACAGAGCTTGCTCCTAGTTTTTAATATTTGAGAAATCAATAAAATCTTGTTTCAATCAAATAGTGCAGTAAATCAACAAAATGTTACCCAATGTGGAAGCCTCTTAACTTCCAAACCCCTACCATACTTATTCACCAAAACCTTGTGAAAAAATATAGGAGCCTTGTTTGATTATGCCAATATTCTAACCCAAAACTACATCTAATATTATATAGGCCATAGGGGAGATTCTACAATATAAATGCTGGAAACTACAATAAAATTTGTGAGCTTTTAGCTCCATTTAAAGGTTTTAGCTCCAAGATTTGTGGGTAATATGTTGATTTTTGAATTGTGTTATGTTCTAATGGACATGGTAAGTTTGTTTTTTTAAGAAGATGTTGTTGATAAAATGTTGGTGTCATTTACAGAAGGTAATGGCCACATTAAGAGTCAACAACATTACTATTATCAAAAGGGAAAATTTAGAGCCATTGAATAAAATAATAATTTCACCTTTCAGACATAATGTTGGAGGATTCGTTATTTAAGACCGTCACATTAGCTGTCATTGTTGAAAATATTTTCCAAAATTTCTCATGTTGTGCCACAAAATTCTAGTCTCCTTTCATACTCTTTATTCAAAAGAATCATCTCTCCTCAATTCATGGAAAAAAATGAATTTATTACAACAATTATAGCTCCTTCCAGAATATTGTTCTAAAAGTGTCTCATGAGACTAAATATTTAGCTTTCTCCTATAGTTTTTCATCATATCACAATTAATATTTTTGGGTGCTATTTTATAATTGGTCACTGGATTTTTTCTATTTTCTAATTGGTCATAGGTTCTATTTATTACAAAGGGAATATGTTGCAATTAATTGGGCTAACCATTATTTTGCAGAACAGTGAGTGTAAATTTGGTTAAGAATACAATTTCTCTTCTTGTAAAGGCTCAAAATGTATATTTTTCCAATATTTGGATAGTATAATTCTTGTGGGATAAGTTGTAGATAGAAAATTCATGTTTATATGAGATTTTGGGGAGTGGTAGTGGATTAAATTTAATGTATTTCATGTACACTAATTAGTTTGTAGTAATGTGGAAGGTGGGGTTCCATGCTTGTAGAATTTTAACTTTACAGCTTCCATTTATGTTTATTATTGGCTCTAAAGTCAGTACAATATACATGCTCTATTCTAGTGCAAATTTTATAGTAACTAATATCTCTTTAAAAATATTGAAGGATGAGAAAACCCATGGAGAGATAGCTTCAAGCATCGAGTGTTACATAAAAGACAACCATGGTTCTACAATGGATCTTGATGTTTATCTCGACACAACTTCAACAAAGAATGAGACTCTAACATGACTTCGAGCATTGGATGCCCAAAGACAGGAAGAGAGAAATAAAAATGAACATTGTCTCTCTCTTCCTGTCTTTTGGTCATCCAAAGATTCAAGTCATAATTGACATCATCAGATCAGTTGAAAAATTCACTATTTTGTCTTCAACAACATTGCCAGAAGAAGGCATCTGTGAGTGGTTTGGCTATATTTGAGTCTTACAACCTGTCTTATTCTATTAAAATCTTAGGATTTTCTTGGATATTTTTTTGAGTCTTATAACCCCTCAATGTTATATTTTGACATCATGGATTCCCATAGTCTTCTATTTATGCTTCCATAATTGGTTTTGACATGTTTAAAAAATTTGTGAAAAGAAAACCCTTTTCTCATTAATTTATTTATGTAATGTTAGAAATGTTTGATATTTAAGTGCAATCTTATGTTCAACATGATTTCTATGCTCAAAGGTCACCCTATGCCAGTGACACCATGAGCATGTTGCTTGTAGTCAAATGTGCATGAAAAATATTCAAATTTATTGTTTCCTAGTATGTCACCACAAGACTCTTGTCATCATGGAAAATATTTTAAGAATGAAGATAGGGGAAAAGATATAGCTTGTAGGTTCATTGATTCAAAATCAATATTGTTTCTACATATCAGATCCAAGTGATATTGTATTCAAAGGGAATATAGAAAGAATAGATCATTTTCCTAAGTTAAAACTTTAACCTGTGAGTGTTATTAATTTAGTAGAACAATGCCTCGATCACCCACAATAAAGAATAAGATGTTGCTATATTGCTTCAAGTCTTCAAGTATTTGATATGTTGAATTGGTGGCAGATATCCTTCAAACCCCATATCCTATATGTGGAGGATGAAGCTTTGTTACTGATATGTATTGTATCCCTTAGATATCTATTTGCAACAGAGAATATGGTATAGAACATTATTTGCTCTGCCATTGTGAAAAAATATATATTTTTTAAATAAAGTAGTTCGTCATTTTTTTGACCTTTGTAACAGTCAAAAGTGATGAGGATTCTATATGAACGACGAATAGATCAATGAACGTTAGTCAAAACAGCAACGACTGTTCGTCGATCCATTCGTCGTTCATATAGAATCCTCATCGTTTCTGACTGTTACAAAGGTAAAAAAATGACGAACTCACAAAGGGAAAGAGGGTGAAAAGCGCATGCATAACATCTTTCACAAAATCTTTTTTCTGACCTTTTGGTCATCGATTTTACAACGATTATGCCAGTCATGGAAAGTTTTGAAAAAAAAACTTCCACGACACATTTGGTCATGTTGGTTGTATTTCCTATTTTTTCTAGTTCTCTTGGTTCCTTATCCTGCTTTCTGAGTTCTAATGTGCTCAATTCAGTTATCTCTCGTTCATTCTGGCCTTACCCATGTCATGTTTTCAGGTTTTCAAGTCTAAACCTTGCCAAATTGCAAAAACCCTGAAAACCCTAGGCTATCCAAGTGTTGAACGATGAATTTCAAACCCTAGGTCATGCCTTATGTTTCAGCATTACTTTTTCATTCACTAAAGGCATGTGTTTTAAGTTAAGTCACCTCGTCACGTTACCCCAGCCGAATATTCCATTTGTCTTCCCAACTTTACGTTTTTCCTTGTGTCGCATAGTCTCGTTAAACTTCCAAATATTCCTTCAGTGTTATGAGACTTAGCGATTTCTTTCAGTCGGGTAGTCGCGAAATAGTTATGTTATAAAGTTTTATGAAGGAGGGACCCACTGCTTAGTCGGGTGATCGCAAAAGATTTCTCACAGTTATGAAAATGATATCAGACTTCGCGATTACTTCATGTCGCGTTATCGCCAAATCAAGCTAAAGCTAACATTTAAGTTTTCCTTCAGTCGCCTGGTCTCGGGATAGAATGGCGGTTAAGAGATTTTGATTTAGACTACGTGACTAACCGTTTGAAGTTTGCAGTATTGCTTAGTCAAGATGTCGCCAGAGCAAGATGAATGCTTCAGTTTTCCGTTATGCAGCAAGTAAAACCAATGATTGAGTGACATCTGTCACAAGGCAGGTGGACGTTCAAAAGTGATCGCATGACCGCCAGAAGGAAGAAAGTGGATTCAGCGACTTCGAGACTAGGTGCTTTCCCTTCGGTCGCAATGTCTGGGAATGATTTAAGGGCATGTAGAAACATTGAGCGATTAAGCGACAGCCATCAGATAAAAGAATCAGAAGATCCAACGGTGGTCGCGATGTCTGAGAAGAAAAGTATCCTAGGGGAAAAGTCCTTCCGAATTAGCGATTAGGGTATGTCGCACAGTCACCATAAGTAAAGAAAAGGCGCATATAACCTGTTAAGGTAAAGTTGAATTCTCAGGATTTGATTCTGCGATCAGGCGACTAACGGTTGTCAAATAGTCTTCAAAAAGAATAAAAGCATCTGGCGACAAGGAGACAACCGTGAAGGTTAGTGGTAACAGCTAGTCGCCAGGTCTCAAAAAGAAAGATGAGTTAAGGTTAACTGCTCGTGAATTTGTTTTCAGTTATGTCGCGTGATCGCCAGATGGACACTTGGGTCAGCCAAGGTTAAGAAAGCACATTGTCGCCAAGTCTTGAGATGGAACCATGGTTAGTGACAGAGGCCCGTGACAAAGAGACTTAATGCAGTCGCGTAGTCGCCTGATTACAAGATCTAAAAAACGGCTGCAGTTTTCTGATGTGACAATGTAAATCTCTTGGCAACCAATCACAGGCTCATATTTTGATTACTGTGCAAAAAGAGTAGCTGAGATATATGACAGATAATAAACCAGAATGTGACATGTCAGCTCTCTTAAACATTATATGATTGCTCTGAGGATTCATTTTTGAAAATTTGATTTCCTGTCAACTTCAGCAACTACGGTTAGGTTTTTCAAAGTTTACGGCATGGAAAATTAATGGCAGAACTGATGTTTCCGAATTATGAGCTGTGTACTCTGAATGACGGCTATAAGGAGTTGATAGTGCATTCATTCTCATTTACCGTGCTTTCAAGTTTTCAGAGCCCAAGTTGCTAATTTTCAAGAAGACTGATATTTTGCACAGTTTGCAGTGTATCCAAAGTTCATCAGAGAGTTCTAAATTGCAGAAGATTATGCACAGAGAAAATAGCTGATATTTGAGATTAGATTTGCTTCAATATCGGTAAGAGAAAAAGGAGATTCGGCGTGTTGCAAGGATGAGTAGAGCTGTGAGTGTCACTTCAAAAAGTGGTGGGAGTGGAGAGGAACAGAAAGGAAAAGCCAGTTACTCTGATGAGTTTCTCCATCTCCTGCCAGGTTCAACGCAGAATAAGAAGGTCGATGCTAGTGTCCTCCTGGATGAGTACAAGAACATCTGAGACACTGTGACCCTGGGCACAACAGGTTACTCTCTTTTCACCTATTTCTATAAGAATTCTGATAATCCCATCCCTGTTTCAAACCCTTGGACATGTGGTCTTGCTAGGTTGCTTGTTCCTGATGTTTTCATACATGTAGACCTATTTCTTGACCTAGAAAATCACTATGATGCCCTGACAAAGACCATCAAAAGGGATGATGGCACAACCCTGCTAATTTTAAACAGGAACTCATTCATGCAAGCCTTTGGCTTATTCAGTACCATGTCTACCAAAATTGATATGAGAAGACAGGAGAAGAGATATAGTTCTAAGCCTGGTATTGCAAAGGGCTTGTTGCAGAAGCATATGTTAAAAGAATTGAAAAATTACTTAGGTCCTATGGTTGAGCCCTATCCATATTATTACAAGGACCTACACTTCTACATCAAATATAATGCTTATGCCCTATGTAGAGTGCTAG
>MU225828.1:468065-497591 GCA_018584345.1 Thuja plicata | reverse complement strand
TAAATATAAATAAATATAATTAACACAGGTCAATAAAATATAATAAATTAATTTAAAAAATATTAAAAAAATTTGGTGTCATATTCCAACTCCAATTCAAAATGAACAACCAAACGAAGAATATGGAAACCCAAACTCCAATTCTGATTCGAAATGCAGAACCAAACAGAGAATATGGAGATCTGCATTCCAATCCCAATTCGAAAATGTCCAACCAAACAGAGAATGAGAATTTCACAAATTCCAATTCCTATTTTCAGTTTGACAACCAAACAGAGAATGTGGATTTACAAATCCATCTTCCAGGGCAACCAAACAGTCCCAAAAAATGAAAACCAGGGTTTGCATAACCAGGCTATGGATAACCATGATTTGTTTCATTTTCCAATTCCCCAACCAAACGGGCCCTTAACAAACTAAGTATCTTTCACCCATACTTATGGTGAAATCCAAAGGCAAGGCTTCCAGACTTTCATAAGGCTATAAACCCTGTACGCTCGTTATTCTTTACCCCCTCTGTTACAATCCATGTGGCTCTCTGCGAAATATATTCAACTAGTCCCTCCACTCGTTAGGGAACATATGGAAATCCCTCTACAATTCCTCCATGCCCTTGACACACCCAAACCCATACTCCAATGGTGGACAAAACACAAACATACCCTGCTATGACTGTCTTAACATGACAGATTTCTGCCTTCTGGACAGACCCACACACAGAGATCCACAACTTTCGAACCACTTAATATTTCCTTGATCGCTCAGGTCCGAGTTGGCGTGATTTGGTTCTCCCCAGCATATTAAATTCTCAGCATGATCCAACGGCTCAGTAGGGAGATATGACCCCTGCACTGAGACTGAAATTTCTGTAACGTTCATTCCCATTCATCCTCTCTCTCCATTCTGAGATTACAAAAACATTTCAAAAGACTCCTCCCTTGGCTTCGAAATCTTAAAGATTCTCCATGATGCTCGGTGCATGTGAACAATCCCGAACGATGTGCAAAGACCCTGTCTTCTCTCTTTCCAGCAATGGAGTCAATATGGTGGTTGTCTTTTATTTCATATGGTGTGCTAAACATACAATGCACATCAGCCGACCACTATCATCATCAAAGAAAATATAACTTCAAATTCAACCTAACATTTCAAGGCTCGGTTTGACTGTCACCGCGGGCATATCAAATAAGACTCCGAGCCTCATTCCTTCACAGTGCGAGCCAGTATTCAGCAGTCCAAATGTGGAGACACAGTCATCCAGACCCACTATCGAATTCGGGTCTCCTTTAATGGCAACAAGAAACATCTTTCAAAACTCTTGTAAAAACAGCAGCTTGGGATCTAAACCCGATAACCTTGATTTGGCAAATCGATATGTTCCAAAACAGAGACAATTAAGGCCCGTTTGGAATAAGCAGTAGTTAAAGTTAGAATAATTTAATTTTCTGTTTGTGGTATTTTTCAAATTTTCGAATTAGAAAACTAATTCTTATTTTGGGCCAATGCTTGCATTAGTTAATTCTAAAAAAAAGTTAGAATTCATTTCTTATTCCAAAATAAGCTATTTATAGATTCAAATTTATTTATTTTTATTAATTTAAAAAAAAAAAAAAAAATTTAATCTTTTTTTTTATGTGGATATGTATATATATACACACATGTGTATATACACATGTGTGTATATATACATGTGTATCTATATATACACACGTGTGTATATACACACATGTGTATATACACACGTGTATATTATACACACATGTGTATATACACGTGTGTGTATATACACACGTGTGTATATGTGTATGTGATATATGTGTGTATATGTAGATGTGTGTGTGTGTGTGTGTGTGTGTGTATGTGTATGTGTATGTGTATGTGTATATGTGTACACAAGTTAAAAATACATATTGTTCAAATTAATTAAAAATTTGAAAAATAATCCTTATTCCAATTCTACAATATGAGATCCAAACGCAGAATAGCTTATTCCAGTAATCTGAGAATAGGTCCTTATTCTAGAATAGGCCTATTCTGAATAAGTTAATGCCATGCACCAAACGGTAAAGTGTGCTTAAACAACCAAAACTATTTCTTGGAATCGATTCCCAACAAGAAACATAAATGTACCGGAACATTGCAATCGGAACAGACACTTTATAATCTTAGCAATCTTTAACACTTTAGTAGAGCATTTCATGCCCCCACTAGCATCTCTCTCTCTCTCTCTTGGTGGACATTTTTCAAAATATTTGTAGACCACCATCTCATTGACCACTTTCATTGAATGATATAAATATACATGTTATTGATTTGATATGTTCAGTCAAGGGCTTCTTTTCATGATTCTTATATTTTAAACTTCAATTTTAACAATTTAACTCTTGAAGAGAAAGACATATATTACATAGTGACACATCTATTACTTTTATAAATATATCTATTTTCTAAAAACTCCGTGCCAACTCAATAAATTAAGCTAAAAAATTTATATGAAGATAAAAGTATATTATATATTTTTATATTTTAAAATTCTAAGATTTGTAATAATATTGGCAGTTTATTTTTCTTATTCGTCTCTGTATATAACATTCTAAAATCGTTTGTTCAATGTAAGCTTTATAGAATATATATATATATATATATATATATATATATATATATATATCCTTTGGCCATGCTTAAATATTTATATTCTTTAATCTATGGAAATATCAATCATGTCGATGAAGCTGCAACCAATTTAGGGTTTAGGGTTTTGTAAATTTACAGAGCAATATATTAAAGTAAATAAGGACAAATGTTTCTGTCAAGTAATTTTTAACCTCAAGTGTTCTTTGAAAATTGATGGCTCTATAGCCTTTAGTCAAAGGTTTAGGCAGAGTTAAATCTGTCTCTCTAGCTACTGTTTAAAAACATTCTTTTGCCTACCTGTGATCCAAATTTGGCCATTATCGCAGTAAAACTGCATCAACAGCTTTATTTCATTCTATTTCACTGTTTCACATTGGTATTGTTGAGTCAACGTCTGAAACGTTAATGATCTCTCTAGATGTCATAACAAATTTTGTCATACATCTTGTCAACAGACTCAATCAAGCATTTAATTTTAAAGATTTTTAGATATGGTACCTCGAGCTCGAGTGAGAGGAGGCACCGTCGCGATCCACTACAACATTAAACTTCTTCCTTCTTGTCTTTGATTTCTTTATTTTCTCCTGAAAAACAATTCACAAAAACTCAACAAAAACCCTAAATCCTTGAATTTTCATATGCAATGCATTGATAGCACCTTAAATTAACATGCATTCATCTCCATAATCATTGCTCTGATATTAATTCATTCCTCACCTTTCTCGGCATTTGCGTTTTCCTCTGAAATCGCTAACAATATACAAATCGCAAGCCGATTGTTGGCTTTTATAGATTTAAAAAAGAAACTGAAGATTGTGTAAACAAAAAAAAATCCTTTCAAATTCCTCATTAATGCTGTGTTGGTTGAGGAATTTGATTAGATTTTTTTTTGTTTACACCTTTATTTTGATGACCTTCTATATGGGTTGGATGCTAGTGTAGGTTACGCCTCTTGGCGTAAAAAAATAACTTATCTTGAAAATTTGAAGGATGAAAAATCAAAAATGTTTTTTTTTAATTGATATTTTTTGATATAATATTGCAGTCGATAGTTTTTGTCTTTAAATTAAGTTGGTCATCATTAAATACGTTTTTTATTGAATCAAATTGAGTATGAGGTCACTAACCATACCCCGTCCTATGTCAAAACACAATAGACACAATTTTATAGTGGTTCGGCAATTGCCTACATCTACTTTCAAACAGGGAATCAATCTATTGTTCAAGTATCCAATTACATCCATACATACTTTGTACAGTTGGGCTTCATAACCCAACAATCTGCCTGGTGAAATCCAATCGGCATAGCCATGGAGTGTGGCATCCTTTGCTTCCAAATCTTAAAGAGCAACGAGACCTTGAGAAGATATCAACTTTGCTAGACTTTGTTCCAACACACTCCAAATGAGTCTTCTCCAAATCAAATCAGAATCACTTTCCTCCCTTTTTTACAGGTGCAAACTCACCCATAAATCCATGATCAAAATTACCACTTTATGCAGATTCAAAATACATTCCTCTGTCCACAAAAAACTCTTTAACATTCTTCAGTTCCAATTCACTCTCCCTTCCCACCTTCCCTGCACCCATTTCCTTGAGTCTCTGCATAACATCATCCAATTTTATGACAAAATGCTGCTCATACATGCTCTCCATCTGTAGCTTGGCTGCAAGAAGCAAACATCGCTGGCGGACAGCCAAATAACATGCTAAATTTTTTCCTACCTTCTCTACACATTCTTCATATTCTGATATGAATGCATTCACACACTCAATAGCTGCACTTTTTACCTTAGATTATATCAATTCTCCTGTGACATTTAAAAATCCAATCCTTAAAGCCTTTGTCCATTCTCGAGTAGTTAGAAGCAAATGGATAGCACTTTGAATGTCTTTGAAGTAGTCTAATGCAATTTTTGCAGGGTCTGTTGGCTTTCCTAGAGCTTGAAGCTCTTCACAAAGGTCATTAGCTAAATTTAAATTCTCATCAGTTGAAAATTTTAACAAACCTCCCATTGTTAGTGCTTCTTTCCACCGACCACATGCACCTGCACGCAATGCCCCTAAAGCTTTGTGAAAAGAACAAGAGCTACAATATGCCATAGCAGCTTCTTCAAAAAAATTTCCACTGACTAAATGATCCCCCCAAGCTTCCAATATTACTAATTTCTTTTCACTATCCTTAAAAATATTAACTCCAAGAGGAAATTTTTTTGGACCAACAACAGTCATATGTTCCCGGTATTTCTTCACGTGTGCCAATACAACTGGCTTCCTCTGGTCAACAAATGCCTGACGTAATTACTCTGCAACCCTCATCTCAGGGTCCTCACCAACATTCTCATCGGCAATATACAAGAATTGCAATGTGTTCTTTGTAGATTTGACCATCACACAAAAAGCACGTACTAGTGGTGGAGAGAGATCTCATCGTGGATATAGTCGCTACGCCAACACCTCCCACATGATAGAGCTGAATACAACCCCGTACCATGTGGGATTTGCACCCAGTATGCACCATGTTGATAAACCAAACTTATGCGAACGAAGGATCTAAGGCTTGAGGGACTCGAACCGATGACTTGCGCTCTGATACCATGTAGATTTGACCATCAGACCAAAAGCATGTACTAGTGGTAGAGAGAGATCTCATCGTCATGGATATAGTCTCTACGCCAACATTCTTGGTTGCGCCTTGTTAGTGAACAGATTTGACTTCTCGAAAACAACTTAAAAATGACCCTCAAACGCCCAAAATAAGAAGACAAACTAAACTAACAGTTGGACGATTTATCATTAGATTGATAACCCTCCTCCTTATTGTGAGGTACAACTCCCTCCTAGAAAGATTTATAGTGAATTAAATAACAGATTATGTCTTTTACCAGAAGACACAAAGGCTTTCTAACACTCACCCATCACTATGAGATAAATGCGATTATGAGATTTACAAAATGAATAAGGAGAGAAAGACCAACAAATAGCCACGAGACCATTTATTAAACCTTTTACATAACAGAGAAAATGAAAAGAATTAAATATCTTATTCTGCCAAGTATGAGTATGCGAACCGACTGATTTATAGATGTATACATATTAACAGAATAATACAGAACTGCATTTAAAATAGGAAGAAGTGGCCACATGACCATTTTCAACCCAAGAAATAAATATTCAAACCTTAGGATCTGATATATATTGATTCCTTTTTATTTCAAACACATAAAAAAAAACCTCAAGATCAATTTATCTCTGTTCTTACAATCAACATGTAGAAAAATAAAACAAAATAAATTCTTTCCCCTTTCCCCTATTACAATCCTCACCATAAACTATATTCTTCTCCCCTCCCTGTAGCCGACTGACTCCCAGAAAAGAAGAACCCTTTGAATCTCTTTCGCTCGCATATTTATCTTTTTTTTTTCTCTGTAAGTATCGGGTCTTTGAATCTTATTGACTCCTATCAGTCACCTAGGAGGGCTTACAGAAGTTTTACATCACCGAGGAGACGTGTATTCAAACCTGGCTAGTTTTTATTTGACACAAGAGTGTTACTAGTGATTATAATTGTCAATGTAGAAATAAAACCTGATCAAGCAAGTCGTGTTTTCCCTGTAAAGGCTTCTTCTCATTATGTTCCATGGGCATTTTGTCAAACATATTGACATGTATCTCGAATATAATCAAAGACTCGTGCCGCTCCATCAATTGTACATAATCTTTTGAGCCTCCAATCCTTTATCTGTAACCTCGACACCTTTAATGTGAACATAGCTTGATTATTATCTTCAAACAAATCGATGTGCTTTTGATGGCTTGACTACCTGGATTCATCACATTAAACTAAAGGCGCATATGCTTGATCAATCAGGTTTTAGGTAGTCAGGTATATAATTACTACCACTACCAAGCTACTTCATTCTCTATATTGACACCGAGCGACATTGTTTCCATTTGTATGGATATAACACACAACTCTCCTTGTGATAATTTTGAATGCCATGGCATATCAGGCTGGAAATATGCGGGCACCTTGGCATGACACCTGCGGGTTGAGAGCATCTGCTTCCTTTATGCAATGCCATATAATGTACACCTGTGCATGCATTATTTATACACACAACTCTTTATTTTAACTTCAATCTTTGACTAGTCAAATTGCCTGATAATATCCCTTGCTATATCATCAATTTTGTGGCTCGAGCCTTTTGAAATATGTCATTCATGCATCCATTAATCGGGTCTTTGGAGAATCAACCTTGCTTCTTCTTAAACATGTCGTCCACGGGTGCTTTTGATCCATGTCTTTGGGCATTCTCTTTATGCTATGATGGCACCATCCCATTGTTGACATTCTTCTCTTCGGCTTCACCATAGTTCTTCATTTTTAAAATCACCATTGACAAGAATTTGAATCTGCTCAACCCCAAAAATAGCCGAGAAGTCAGAACTCCATGGAATCGGCTTGGAAGCAGTCAGGATTGATGAACGTGCTTTAAAGCTTTACTATGCATAATGGGTGCTTTTTTTCTTCTAATATGGTTGATGAAGCTTCTTCAATAGTGGTCTGCCACTATCATACGGGTAGTATGAGGTTGACTACATTATCGGGATGACCACAACATGTTTGCAATGCATACACCAAGATCGATCATGTCCTTTAGTAGCTCATATAGCCGAGTTTCATCTTCGGGATCTCTTCCACAACTACAAAGGCATCCGTTGTGAGAGAATTACATTCTTTGTCTGACTGACATTTTTTCAAAGAGTTCACGGATATTCTCCATGTGTTCACAACTATTCTCCATCTTTGAACCCAATACAAAGTGCACTCGAGCTGGCTGCTACTAATTGATTGGTGTTGGGCTCGGACCTTATGTGCCCTCGGCACTTCACGGGATCACTATTATAGTGATGAAGGCTTTCTGCTTAAGATCGGTACCAACTAGGTATCGATATCTTCTGAAAGAGATTGATCATCGTGCATCAAAGGCACACCAGATTCCAAAAGAAAGAGAGATCTCTTTCAACATTCCTAAGATGCGAGGAGCACCCAACATAAAATATCAAAAACCATTCCATTAGGAACTACCTATACCTTGTCCAACAGATAAAAGAATCCCGCATAGACCTGCCAAATAGAGCTCCTTAATTCTTTAAAACAAATCACTGTGTTTTATAATATGGTGCTCAGTTTTACTTCTTCATTCCTTAGGATGTTCCCTTCAAGCCGCTGCTAGTGGTCTCCACATTTTGTCAAGTAGTTTGGTGTGCATTGTAGTGCCCTCTAAATATGGCTTGCGCTCACGTGGCAAGGAAACTATGCAATCTTCCTTCTCTTTGTCGGCATGAACTATTGACACCTCAACATTTGGCTTGAGCCATGTGGGAGTTGCTTTGGGCAAATACATTTGGAAATGGACAAGTGACCATATGATTTTGCCTCCATTCGTAACGCAACTTGACTTGTATGTAGTTGGGGTTTAATGCATTATAACAAACAGTTGACGAACATCCCCGTGTACCTAAGCTTTAACATGAGTCAACTTTTGATGGGGATTGACAATGTTGCTGTGATACCATGGACACTAGCTCGTGGAGAACATTGAAACTCCATACATTGTGACACTATGTCAAAAAGACCATGATCATTCTCTGAGTTTGGCTTTGGAATTTCTCTATCGGGTTCCATTTTGATTAACCGTGACCCCTCAAATGTGTCCCTTTATAGTACACCACATTGTGATCTCTCAATCGATGGCAATCTTTACCTTAGTTAAGCAATATTGATTCAAGATTCACGGTTGCATAGTGCTTCACCAAACAATTTGAATGCTTACAACAGAGTCTCGAGTATAAATTAATAGAGCATGAGATCAATTCATCACAGGGGTTGTCAATACCGCAAGTTGTCCATTAAAATGAGGACCTCAGCCAACAAAGACATCGGCACTGTATATGTGGATTAACATAGAATCTGAACCTCCAAACTGTGGTGCTTAAATTTGCATATCAAAATCTGACTTTGAACTGAACTAGAACTTTCTAAATTTGTAAGCTCGATTTTGAACTCTGAACTTGAACCTTGCAAACTGCATTTCGAACTTTGAACCTTTGTACCTGCACGATGCCTTTTGAAATATTGAATCTTGAACTTTGAACTTGCGGTTCAAAATTCAAGATTTGACATTGCATAATGCACGAATGATCATAAAGGATAAGAAAATTTGGAGGAATTTATCTGTAGGGCTCAAACTTAAAAGTTTAGAATTTGGGTGCTTTAGGTAAGCCAACAACTGGCTCTGACTGGGGATGTGTGTTGTAAAGTGCATGAAGAATCTAGAAATCTCTGGTTAAAGGCCAGTGTCTTACACCATTGGGCAATAGAGTCAAGGCAAAAATGGAGAACAAGGAGATGCTTACAAATAGGGTGGAGAGGGAAAAAGACAACTACCCAAAACAAAACCCCTAAACTAAACAAAACCAGAAACAAGCCAAAACACCCAAACTAACCAGCACAAGAAAAACTCAGAGAGTAGGAAGCTATTTACAAGTATATACAGGTGAGAAGAACTCACCATAGAATCAGAGTTGAGGAAAACTTACATGAAGCCATTCACTGGCTGTGAGAAGAAAGACTGCTTCCGGAACAATGGGCAACTTCTGAATGAGATAGCTTGGCGTAACCCACATATGACGAACTCCTTATTGCTGCAAGCTGAGCAGAGTGTGTGGAAGGGCCTTCTGAACCAATACTCAGCTCCAAGTAACCTTATCTCATCATAGACCTCCACCCTTTGTTGAGTCTCCAGCATGGAATTTTCAAGACCATTTTCAATTGGTGGCTGAAAAAAATTAGGCTCAAAGATCTTCACAAAGAAACCCATATCACCCATATGATTAGCATCCGTAAACACCCAGATTTTGGAAAGATTTTCAACATTTGCAACATACTCAGCATGAGAAAATACTTCATCCAGCATAGGATCAACATGACATGGATAGGCTTCATCATATTTTGCTGCTACTACTTCAGAAAACATTTCATCCAAGCCAAGTGTACCAATCAGATTAGCACTTAGATTTTTTTTTCTGGAATCTTCGTACATGATTGTTGATAGGTGTTCTCCAATAATTTCTTCCTCATTCAAAGAATCATCATCACTTGCAGCTACTAGATTTGGAAATCTTCGATTGAAAACAAAGAAATGAGGAGTTATACTTTCAGCTTTTGAAAAAGAAACTCCTTTGTTGGATGGGAAGGGTGAGAGAGCAACTTCCCCAACATCTAGTAATGTTCTTGTTGAGATATCCAATAGTTCCTGGGGCTGTATTACCTTGGAAACTTGGCATTCTCCTTGTTTGCTACTTGTCTCAGCATTCTCTATCCCAAGAGAAAAAAACAATCCTCCTCACGTGAAGGTGGTTCCTGTGTATGGAAAAGAGGGTTGTCTCTATTAGTGACACCTTCATGAAATCCCGTTGGTAGGTATAACGGGTTAAGCTCACTCCAAGTCACCTTATCTTCCAGCCCTTCAAATTCTTTCTTTGTCTCACTTTTTGATCTATCCATTGGTTTGAGAATGCCTCCTTCACTTGGGCATGTGAGAGGTTCTCCCTTTCGGAGCTCACTGCTGTCATGAGTAAGATTGTTTACTTCTGATTTCTGAAGATTGTTCAGTTGGGATCTAGTATTAGGCTGCAAATCAGCATTTGAGCCTTTCAAGCACCCCATAGGAGTGTACAAGTCTTCTTGTTCTATTGATAGTTCTTTTCTTAGGGAAGAAGTAGATGATCCTTCTTTTCCCTCTACTTCCATGCATGGTGAAAAAGTATTAGGCTTCATGTTTCCAACATGAAACAATTCTTCTTCCTTTTGTTCGAGATCTAAAGACATGGATGGGGAAATCAATGGTGTCTTAATATCCTCTTCACCAAAAGCAAAGAAAACACAAACTATGGGTTCTATTGTTTGGCTGGCTGCAGTATGTGTCCTTTGCTTGAGACTTTTGAGGGCATGGTACTTCTCATGTACACGTTTCAATAGCAATGAGGAGTGATGGTCTTCAAAGGTTACAGCTTATTCCTTTCAGCTTCACAAATGCTCCTTTTTAAGGCACTTCACAGTTTTTGAAAGGCTTGATCATGCACTTTATTGAAATCTTCAACTGTAGGTTTTCTCTTGAATTGCTTCTGAGGTTGCACTTCTTTGTTACTCAAAACTGAAAAATTTTGGGAGCAAAAATAATTTGGAACAGCCACAACTCCCTCATCATCGGCACATAGTTCTTTCCTTAGCTGTAATACCTTCTTGCCATGAGCTCGCAGCAAGTTTTCTACCTCTTCTAACTCTTTCAACTTGTGGAACCTCGCACAAATACTCCTCCATAATAGTGCGGTTACATGATCATCTTCAATGCTTATAATCATTTCAATGGATCTTGAAATGCTACTCTTATAGTAGTCCCAGAAATCGTGCAGCACCTCGTCATCCATCTCAAGGATTTCTTCAATTGTGGGGTTTGGTCTTTTGCCCTCTTTCATACTTCTAGGATTCAACATAATGTGAACAGAGTCGCCAATCCTGCATAAACAAGGATATCAGAAAAATAACTAAAAAAATGAATAAGGAACCAATCTTTTCTTCATTTCCCCAACAGAGTCGCCAAAAATTTGTAAGTGAACAGATTTGTCTTCTCGAAAATAACTTAAAAATGACCCTCAAACGCCCAAAATAAGAAGACAAACTAAACTAATAGTTGGACGAGTTATCATTAGATTGATAACCCTCCTCTCAATTGCGAGGTACAACTCCCTCCTAGAAAGATTTATAGTGAATTAAAAAACAGATTATGTCTTTTACCAGAAGATACGAAGGCTTTCTAACACTCACCCATCACTATGGGATAAATGTGATTATGAGATTTACAAACTGAATAACGAGAGAAAGACCAACAAATAGCCACACGACCATTTATAAAACCTTTTACATAATAGAGAAAATTAAAAGAATTAAATATCTTATTCTGCAAAGTATGAGTATGCAAACCGACTGATTTACAGACGTATATGTATTGACACGATAATACAGAACTACATTTATAATAGGAAGAAGTGGCCACATGACCAATTTCAACCCAAGAAATAAATATTCAAACCTTAAGATCTGATATATATTGATTCCTCTTTATTTCAAACACATAACAAAATAACCTCAGGATCATTTTATCTCTATTTTTACAATCAACATGTAGAAAAATAAAACAAAATAAATTCTTTCCCCTTTCCCCTGTTACAATCCGCAGCATAAACTATATTTTTCTCCCCTCCTTGTAGCCGACTGACTCCCAGAAAAGAAGAACCCTTTGAATCTCTTTCACTTGCATTTTTTTTTAGTAAGTATCGTGTCTTTGAATCTTATTGACTCCTATCAGTCACATACGAGGGCTTACAGAAGTTTTACATCACCGAGGAGACATGTATTCAAACCTGGCCAGTTTTTATTTGACACAAGAGTGCTATCGGTGATTATAATTGTCAGTGTAGGAATAAAACCTAATCAAGCAAGCCGTGTTTTCCCTGTACAGGCTTCTTCTCATTATGTTCCATGGGCATTTTGTCAAACATATTGACATGTATCTCGAACATAATCAAAGACTCGTGCCGCTCCATCAATTGTACATAATCTTTTGAGCCTCCAATCCTTTATCTGTAACCTCGACACCTTTAATGTGAACATAGCTTGATTATTATCTTCACACAAATCGATGTGCTTTTGATGGGTTGACTACCTAGATTCATCACATTAAACTAAAGGCTCATATGCTTGATCAGTCGGGTTTTAGGTAGTCAGGTATATAATTACTACCACTACCAAGCTACTTCATTCTCTATATTGACACCAAGCGGCATTGTTTCCATTTGTATGGATATAACACACAACTCTCCTAGTGATAATTTTGAATGCCGTGGCATATCAGGCTGGAAATATGCGGACACCTTGGCATGACACCTGCGGGTTGAGAGTATCTGCTTCCTTTATGCAATGCCATATAATGTACACCTGTGCATGCATTATTTATACACACGACTCTTTATTTTAACTTCAATCTTTGACCAGTCAAATTGCCTGATAATATCCCTTGTTGTATCATCAATTTTGTGGCTCAAGCCTTTTGAAATATGTCATTCATGCATCCATTAATCGGGTCTTTGGATAATCGACTTCTTCTTAAACGTGTCGTCCACGGGTGCTTTTGATCCATGTCTTTGGGCATTCTCTTTATGCTATGATGGTAACATCCCATTGTCAACATTCTTGTCTTCGGCTTCACCATAGTTCTTCATTTTTAAAATCACCATCGATAAGAATTTGAATCTGCTCAACCCCAAAATAGCCGAGAAGTCAGAACTCCATGGAATCGGCTTGGAAGCAGTCGAGATTGATGAACATGCCCTAAAGCTTTACTATGCATAATGGGTGCTCTGTTTCTTCTAATATGGTTGTTGAAGCTTCTTCAATAGTGGTCTGCCACTATCATACGGGTAGTATGAGGTTGACTACATTATCGGGATGACCGCCACATGTTTGCAATGCATACGCCAAGATCGAACATGTCCTTCAGTAGCTCATATAGCCGACTTTCATCTTCAGGATCTCTTCCACAACTACAAATGAATCCATTGTGAGAGAATTAGCTTCTTCGTCTGACTGACAGTTTTTCAAACAGTTTACAGATATTCTCCATGTGTTCACAGCTATTCTCCATCTTCGAACCCAATACAAAGTGCGCTCGAGCTGGCTGCTACTAATTGCTTGGTGTTGTGCTCGGACCTTATGTGCCCTTGGCTCTTCACGGGATCTCTGTTATAGTGATGAAGGCATTCTGCTTAAGATCGGTACCAACTAGGTATCGATATCTTCTGCAATAGATTGATCATCGTGCATCAAAGGCACACCAGATTCCAAAAGAAAGAGAGATCTCTTTCAACATTCCCAAGATACGAGGAGCACCCAACATAAACAATAAAAAACCATTCCATTAGGAACTACCTATACCTTGTCCAACAGATAAAAGAATCCCGCATAGACCTGCCAAATAGCTCTCCTTAATTCTTTAAAACAAATCACTCTGTTTTACAATATGGTGCTCGGTTTTACTTCTTCATTCCATAAGATGTTCCCTTCAAGCCGCTGCTAGTGGTCTCCACATTTTTTCAAGTAGTTTGGTGTACATTGTAGTGCCCTCTAAATATGGCTTGCACTCACGCGGCAAGGAAACTATGCAATCTTCCTTCTCTTTGTCGGCATAAACTATTAACACCTCAACATTTGGTTTGAGCCATGTGGGAGTTGCTTTGGGAAAATACATTTGGAAATGGACAAGTGACCATATGATTTTTCCTCCATGCGTAATGCAACTTGACTTGTATGTAGTTGGGGTTCAATGCATTATAACAAACCGTTGACAAACATCCCCGTGTACCTAAGCTTTAACATGAGTCAACTTTTGATGGGGATTGACAATGTTGCTGTGATACCATGGACACTAGCTTGTGGAGAACATTGAAACTCCATACATTGTGACACTATGTCAAAAAGACCACGATCATTCTCTGAGTTTGGTTGTGGAATTTATCTATCGGGTTCCATTTTGATTAATCGTGCCCCCTCAAATGTGTCCCTTTATAGTACACCACGTTGTTATCTCTCAACAGATGGCAATCTTTACCTTAGTTATGCAACATGGATTCAAGATTCACGGTTGCATAGTGCTTCACCAAACAATTTGAATGCTTACAACACACATTCCCGAGCATAAATTAATAGAGCATGAGATCAGTTCATCATAGGGGTTGTCAATACCGCAAGTTGTCCATTAAAATGAGGACCTCAGCCAACAAAGACATCGGCTCTGTATATGAGGATTAAAATAGAATCTGAACCTCCAAACTGTGGTGCTTAAATCTGCATATCAAAATCTGACTTTGAACTGAACTTGAACTTTCTGAATTTGTAAGCTTGATTTTGAACTCTGAACTTGAACATTACAAACTGCATTTCGAACTTTGAACCTTTGAACCTGCACGATGCCTTTTGAAATATTGAATCTTGAACTTTGAACTTGCGGTTCAAAATTCAAGATTTGACAATGCATAATGCATGAATGATCATAAAAGATAATAAAATTTGGAGGAATTTATTTGTAGGGCTCAAACTTAAAAGTTTAGAATTTGGGTGCTTTAAGTAAGCCAACAATTGGCTCTGACTGGGGATGTGCGCTGTAAAGTGCATGAAGAATCTAGAAATCTCTGGTTAAAGGCCAGTGTCTTACACCAATGGGCAACAGAGTCAAGGCAAAAATGGAGAACAGGGATATGCTTACAAATAGGGCAGAGAGGGAACATGACAACTACCCAAAACAAAACCCGTAAACTAAACAAAACCAAAAACATGCCAAAACACCTAAACTAACCAGCACAACCAAAAACTCAGAGAGCAGCAAGCTATTTACAAGTATATAGTGGTGAGAAGAACTCACCATAGAATCAGAGCTGAGGAAAACTTACATGAAGCCATTCACAGGCTATGAGAAGAAAGACCCCTTCCAGAAGAATGGGCAACTTCCAAATGAGATAGCTTGGCATAACCCACATATGGCAACCTCCTTATTGTTGCAAGCTGAGCAGAGTGTGTGGAAGAGCCTTCTGAACCAATGCTCAGCTCCAAGTAACCATATCTCATCATAGACCTCCACCCTTTGTTGAGTCTCCAGCATGGAATTTTCAAGACCATCTTCAATTGGTGGCTAAAGAAAATTAAGCTCAAAGATCTTCACAAAGAAACCCATATCACCCATATATTAGCATCCGTAAACACCAAGATTTTGGAAAGATTTTCAGCATTTGCAACATACTCAGCATGAGAAAATACTTCATCCAGCATACGATGAACATGAAATGGATAGGCTTCATCATATTTTGCTGCTACTACTTTAGAAAACATTTCATCCAAGCCAAGTGTACAAATCAGATCAGCACTTAGATTTTTTTTACTGGAATCTTCGTACATGATTGTTGATAGGTGTTCTCCAACAATTTCTTCCTCATTCAAAGAATCATCATCACTTACAGCTGCTAGATTTGGAAATCTTCGATTGAAAACAGAGAAATGAGGAGTTATACCTTGAGCTTTTGAAAAATAAACCCCTTCTTTGTTGGATGGGAAGGGTGAGAGAGCAACTTCCCCAACATCTAGTAATGTTCTTGCTGAGATATCCAATGGTTCCTAGGGCTGTATTACCTTGGAAACTTGGCATTCTCCTTGTTTGCTACTTGTCTCAACATTCTCTATCCCAAGAGAAAAAAAACAATCCTCCTCATGTGAAGGTGGTTCCTGTGTATGAAAAAGAGGGTTGTCTCTAATAGTGACACCTTCATGAAATCCCGTTGGTAGGTATAACGGGTTAAGCTCACTCCAAGCCACCTTATCTTCCAGCCCATCAAATTCTATCTTTGTCACACTTGTTGATCTATCCATTGGTTTGAGAATGCCTCCTTCACTTGGGCATGTGAGAGGTTCTCCCTTTCGGAGCTCACTGCTGTCATGAGTAAGATTGTTTACTTCTGATTTCTGAAGATTTTTCAGTTGGGATCTAGTATTAGGCTGCAAATCAGCATTTGAGCCTTTCAAGCACCCCATAGGAGTGTACAAGTCTTCTTGTTCTGTTGATAGTTCTTTTCTTAGGGAAGAAGTAGATGATCCTTCTTTTCCCTCTACTTCCATGCATGGTGAAAAATTATTAGGCTTCATGTTTCCAGCATGACACAATTCTTCTTCCTTTTTTTGGTGATCTAAAGACATGGATGGGCAAATCAATGGTGTCTCAAGATCCTCTTCACCAAAAGCAGAGAAAACACAAACTACGAGTTCTATTGTTTGGCTAGCTGTAGTATGTGTCCCTTGCTTGAGACTTTTTAGGGCATGGTACTTCTCATGTACACGCTTCAATAGCAATGAGGAGTGATGGTCTTCAGAGGGGTAAAGCTTATTCCTTTCAGCTTCACAAATGCTCCATTTTAAGGCACTCCATAGTTTTTGAAAGGCTTGATCATGCACTTTATTGAAATCTTCAGCTGTAGGTTTTCTCTTGAATTGCTTCTGAGGTTGCACTTCTTTGTTACTCAAAACTAAAAATTTTTGGGAGCAAAAATAATTTGGAACAGCCACAACTCCCTCATCATCAGCACGTAGTTCTTTCCTTAGCTGTAATACCTTCTTTCCATGAGCTCACAACAAGTTTTCTACCTCTTTTAACTCTTTCAACTTGTGGAACCTCGCACATATACTCCTCCATAATAGTGCGGTTACATGATCATCTTCAATGCTTATATTCATTTCAATGGATCTTGAAATGCTACTCTTATAGTAGTGCTAGAAATCGTGCAGCACCTCATCATCCATCTCAAGGATTTCTTCAATTGTGGGGTTTGGTCTTTTCCCCTCTTTCATACTTCTTGGAATCAACATGATGTGAACAGAGTCGCCAATCCTGCATAAACAAGGATATCTGAAAAATGACTAAAGAAACAAATAAGGAACCAATCTTTTCTTCGTTTCCCTAGCAGAGTCGCCAAAAATCTGTTAGTGAATAGATTTGTCTTCTCGAAAACAACCTACAAATGACCCTCAAATGCCCAAAATAAGAAGACAAACTAAACTAACAGTTGGACGAGTTATCATTAGATTGATAACCCTCCTCTGAATTGCAAGGTACAACTCCCTCCTAGAAAGATTTATAGTGAATTAAATAACAGATTATGTCTTTTACCAGAAGACACGAAGGCTTTCTAACACTCACCCATCACTATGGGATAAATGCGATTATGAGATTTACAAACTTAATAAGGAGAGAAAGACCAACAATTAGCCACAAGACCATTTATTAAACCTTTTACATAATAGACAAAATGAAAAGAATTAAATATTTTATTCTGCAAAGTATGACTATGCGAACCGACTGATTTACAGACGTATACGTATTGACACAATATTACAGAACATCATTTAAAATAGGAAGAAGTGGCCACATGACCAATTTCAACCCAAGAAATAAATATTCAAACCTTAAGATCTGATATATATTGATTCCTCTTTATTTCAAACACATAACAAAATAACCTTAGGATCATCTTATCTCTGTTCTTACAATCAACATGCAAAAAATAAAACAAAATAAATTCTTTACCCTTTCCCCTGTTACAATCTGCACCATAAACTATATTCTTCTCCCCTCCCTGTAGCCGACTGTCTCCCAGAAAAGAAGAACCCTTTGAATCTCTTTTGCTCGCATTTTTTTTTTTTTTTTGTAAGTATCGGATCTTTGAATCTTATTGACTCCTATCAGTCACATAGGAGGGCTTACTGAAGTTTTACATCACCGAGGAGACATGTATTCAAACCTGGCCAGTTTTTATTTGACACAAGAGTGCTATCGGTGATTATAATTGTCAGTGTAGGAATAAAACCTGATCAAGCAAGCCGTGTTTTCCCTGTACAGGCTTCTTCTCATTATGTTCCATGGGCATTTTGTCAAACATATTGACATGTATCTCGAACATAATCAAAGACTCGTGCCGCTCCATCAATTGTACATAATCTTTTGAGCCTCCAATCCTTTATCTGTAACCTCGACACCTGTAATGTGAACATAGCTTGATTATTATCTTCACACAAATCGATGTGCTTTTGATGGGTTGACTACCTGGATTCATCACATTAAACTAAAGGCTCATATGCTTGATCAACCAGGTTTTAGGTAGTCAGGTATATAATTACTACCACTACCAAGCTACTTCATTCTCTATATTGACACCGAGCGACATTGTTTCCATTTGTATGGATATAACACACAACTCTCCTTGTGATAATTTCAAATGCCGTGGCATATCAGGCTGGAAATATGTGGGCACCTTGGCATGACACCTGCAGGTTGAGAGCATCTGCTTCCTTTATGCAATGCCATATAATGTACACCTGTGCATGCATTATTTATACACACGACTCTTCATTTTAACTTCAATCTTTGACCAGTCAAATTGCCTCGTAATATCTCTTGCTGTATCATCAATTTTGTGGCTCAAGCCTTTTGAAATATGTCATTCATGCATCCATTAATCGGGTCTTTGGAGAATCGACCTTGGTTCTTCTTAAATGTGTCATCCACGGGTGCTTTTGAGCCATGTCTTTTGGCATTCTCTTTATGCTATGATGGCACTATCCCATTGTCGACATTCTTCTCTTCGGCTTCACCATAGTTCTTCATTTTTAAAATCACCATTGACAAGAATTTGAATCTGCTCAACCCCAAAAATAGCTGAGAAGTCAGAACTCCATGGAATCGGCTTGGAAGCAGTCGGGATTGATGAATATGCCCTAAAGCTTTACTATGCATAATGGGTGCTCTATTTCTTCTAATATGGTTGATGAAGATTCTTCAATAGTGGTCTGCCACTATCATACGGGTAGTATGAGGTTGACTACATAATCGGGATGACCGCCACATGTTTGCAATGCATACGCCAAGATCAAACATGTCCTTCAGTAGCTCATATAGCCGAGTTTCATCTTCGGGATCTCTTCCACAACTACAAAGGCATCCGTTGTGAGAGAATTAGATTCTTTGTCTGATTGACATTTTTTCAAACAGTTTACGGATATTCTCCATGTGTTCACAACTATTCTCCATCTTCGAACCCAATACAAAGTGTGTTCGAGCTGGCTGCTACTAATTGCTTGGTGTTGGGCTCGGACGTTATGTGCCCTTGGCACTTCACGGGATCCCTGTTATAGTGATGAAGGCATTCCACTTAAGATCGGTACCAACTAGATATCGATATCTTCTGAAAGAGATTGATCATCGTGCATCAAAGGCACACCAGATTCCAAAAGAAAGAGAGATCTCTTTCAACATTCCTAAGATGCGAGGAGCACCCAACATAAACTATCAAAAACCATTCCATTAGGAACTACCTATACCTTGTCCAACAGATAAAAGAATCTCACATAGACCTGCCAAATAGCTCCTTAATTCTTTAAAACAAATCACTCTGTTTTACAATATGGTGCTCGGTTTTACTTCTTCATTCCATAAGATGTTCCCTTCAAGCCGCTGCTAGTGGTCTCCACATTTTTTCAAGCAGTTTGGTGTACATTGTAGTGCCCTCTAAATATGGCTTGCGCTCACACGGCAAGGAAACTATGCAATCTTCCTTCTCTTTGTCGGCATGAACTATTGAAACCTCAACATTTGGGTTGATCCATGTGGGAGTTGCTTTGGGCAAATACATTTGGAAATGGACAAGTGACCATATGATTTTGCCTCCATGCGTAACATAACTTGACTTGTATGTAGTTGGGGTTCAATGCATTATAACAAACAGTTAACGAACATCCCCGTGTACCTAAGCTTTAACATGAGTCAACTTTTGATGGGGATTGACAATGTTGCTGTGATACTATGGATACTAGCTCATGGAGAACATTGAAACTCCATACATTGTGACACTATGTCAAAAAGACCACGATCATTCTCTCAGTTCGGCTATGGAATTTCTCTATCGGGTTCCATTTTGATTAATCATGCCCCCTCAATCGTGTCCCTTATAGTACACCACGTTGTGATCCCTCAATTGATGGCAATCTTTACCTTAGTTATGCAACATGGATTCAAGATTCACGGTTGCATAGTGCTTCACCAAACAATTTGAATGCTTACAACACACAGTCCCGAGCATAAATTAATAGAGCATGAGATCAGTTCATCACAGGGGTTGTCAATACCGCAAGTTGTCCATTAAAATGAGGACCTCAGCTAACAAAGTCATCGACTCTGTATATGTGGATCAACATAGAATCTGAACCTCCAAACTGTGGTGCTTAAATCTGCATAACAAAATCTGACTTTGAACTGAACTTGAACTTTCTGAATTTGTAAGCTTGATTTTGAACTCTGAACTTGAACCTTGCAAACCGCATTTCAAACTTTGAACCTTTGAACCTGCACAATGCCTTTTGAAATATTGAATCTTGAACTTTGAACTTGTAGTTCAAAATTCAAGATTTGACAATGCATAATGCATGAATGATCATTAAGGATAAGAAAATTTGGAGGAATTTATCTGTAGGTCTCAAACTTAAAAGTTTAGAATTTGGGTGCTATAGGTAAGCCAACACACGTGATGGAGGCCCTTCTTCACCACTTACAAAACTGGGCTTTCTACCTCCTTGAAGGTCTACGATAGGATCAGTTTCTTGATTTGAATGTTTTCCTTCACCTTTTTCCAAATTTAGACCGAGAAACATAGAAAAAAGGTCTGAAAGCCCTTCTCTTGCCCTTAAATTGTTGCACTTTTTAGATGGCTGCTCACCTGCAACGGGAATGAGAGAAAAACATTCTCGTTCATGGAATTGTACAGGATCACGCTCTTGATTTGAAGGCTCTTTTTCCCCTCTTACAATACTGGACTATTTGTATTCGCCTTCCTGAAGATTTTGAGGGGGAATGAGAGAATGATTCTCCCTAAACTTTGCGTAGTTAACCATCCCATCACCATCCATGTTAACCTAGTGATTCGTATTCTGATAGCTCTATTTGTCCATCCTTCCTTCAACTCTAATAGAGAGTTATCCACCTTCAAAGGCATGAGAGAGGATCCTACAGTCAATGCATTCCACTCTGCCACTATTTCTGCAATCTACAACAATAAGTCATCAAAGACCTTATTCTCAAACTAGCTGAAAGATTTTGGATCATGCGCAACCTTGAGCCAGGGCTCTCTCCGGCCTCCTTGAGCTCGATAATCCCTACGCTCCTGATCTCCAGTCATCAGGCATCCCGAATCCTCTTGGAGTTTCTTTCCACCAAGGGGAAACTTCTCTATCAGCAAGACATACATTTTTGCGAAGAAAGAGTCCTTTGTCAAGATCGGATGGCCCTTCCCATCATCTTGTTCTTCCTGGAACAAAGTCTGTTAAAAAAAATCTCTTTCTCAAAGTCATCTTTTTCAACATTCATTATACGATACAAAACCTCCAACTTCTGGTTCATGTAAAACAGTTGACCTCTATGAGTAGGAAATTCTCTTCCTTCAACCTCACAACTTTTTCCTTTTGATAATCCTCTCGAGTCTTAGCCTCAGCTTTGTCAACTTCATCCTCACTTGCTTCAGCATCCTCATCTTCAGCCAAATCCAAATTTTCAAGAAATTCTTCAATAACGAAATCAACATCATCATCTTCTTCCTCCATCTCTGCTCAAGCCAAACTAGCTTTGATACCAATTGTAAATATGAAACAAGAGAGAAACGAAATGAAAACAAAATAAAAAGAAGACAAAACACAATAGACCAATTGTATATTCGTTTGGCAATTGCCTACATCCACTTTCAAGCAGGGAATCAATCTATTATTCAAATATCCAATTACATCCATACATAGACTGTACACAATTATTTATATAGAGCTCTTCAAATACCAAGAGATAAGAGAAAATGAACTGTCATGTGACAGTTGGACTTCATATCCCAACATAGAACACCTTTCCAACATATTCCAGTATTAAGTTAGAAGTCAAGAGTCATCAAGTTGTTTAAAAATGAAAAAATTAGTGTGTTCTATTTTCAAGTTAATTAATAAATACGGACAAAGTACAGTCAAAGGTGTATTTTGATCTCTGGATAGACAAAAGTATTCAACATTGTTCAACCTAAATGTCACAGGTACATATATCATCACATTGACCACCATAACATCTATTAATAATTCATAAAAGTTCAGCTGGGAGGTCAAGTCTATTTGTGGATCAAGATTCATAAATATTGACTGTGAAATGGATATAAAAATTACCAAGCAAATTATTCATAGACACTTGGTTTAAAAGTCATGTATATTTGTAGGTCACAACCTATAAGTATTGATTCTAAAACATCATAGAAAATAATAGCTAATGATTCATAGATACTCAGTTTAGAAATGAATATATTTGTGAGGGGGATTCAAAAACTATTCATAAACATTCAACTTAAAAATCAAATATATTTGTAAATCAAAACTCAAAGTATGGACTCCAAAAACTATAAAAATAGACTCAAAAACTTTAACTGTAAACCACCATAAAAGAAACAATCAATTCTTTAAACTAAAAAGACCAGATTGTAATTTAGACTGGGTAATCTATTCAAGGATTTTGATTTTATTTTCATTGTCCTCGTCAAGAAAATTCCCAGTTCTTTAAACTAAAAAGACTAGATTGTAATTTAGACTTGCTAATCTATTCAAGGATTTTGATTTGATTTTCATTGTCCTCGTCAAGAAAATTTCCAGTGTGCTTCACTTTGAAAATGAAGCCTAATTTTTAGGTTTACACTTTCCCCCATTCTTTTACTAAAAGAGGGGTAAAAATTTATTGAAAGCCAAGAAGAACAATACAACAAAGAGCTCTAAAGAGCCATATCCTGTACAACAAGTTGATCCAACTTATGAGATAAATCAGGGGGAAAGAGCCTCTGGTCAACAATATTCCAGCCTTGCCCCTGCTCAGAAGCCCATTTAGCTAGGCAGTCAACAACACCATTCCACTCACGGGGGATATACGTAAAAGTGACGGAGTCAAGAGACCTGCATAACTGAAGAATTTGCTTAATAACCAAAGTCAGCTGCCAATAGACATTGGAAAGGTCTTGTTGATTAAGTAAATTCACAATAATTTATGAATCGGCTTCATAGATAATCATACGCCAACCATGCAAACAACAATGCTCCACAGCCACTAGGATGGCGAGGGCCTCCATGAGATTGTTGGTATAAAATCCTTTGTGAATAGAAAAAAGAAACTGGACATCCCCAAAACTGCTCCGTCCAACTCCCCCAATGCCAGCAGGACTAGGATTCCCCCGAGAGGAGCCATCAGTGTTGATTTTAATAACTCCAGGCAAAGGAGGAGTCCAATGCCCCTCGCGATTAACCCGCTGAGAGTGATGACTGGCTCTACTATCATAGCGGCGGGTAGCAAACAAAGGATCCCCGCCATGTAGAGGAAAGGAGAGGCGAGCACAAATATCCACATCTCTAGGATCCAAACCCCCCATCCCCTCAAACTTTGCAAGAACAGTCTCATGGAGGGAATGAACAATTTTCCCCCATAGGTGCAGGACTCCAAACTTAACATCTTGAAAGATTCTCCTGTTTCTTTCCAGCCACACATGCCAAAGAATGAAGGAAGGGCCAATAGCCCAAGCACCCTGTAGAAAAGAGGACTTAGAAGGCGAATGCCCCAATCTATCCTAAAACTCAAACAGAGAAGAAACATGCCAGCACAGGCGGTCCCACGCAAACCACCAAATTTGCTTAACAAAGGAGCATTGAAAGAAGAGGTGTGAAACTGACTCCTCACCATCACAACATAACACATAGATTGAGGGGCCACGGAAGCCACGCTTACAAAGATTATCCCAAGTGAGGCAACGATTGTGAACCACCAACTAGAGGAAAAATTGACACTTGCGCCAAGAGAGAGAGAGTTCCAGACTTGCTTCCACCAATGCACCTCAACATCTCCAAACAACAACCTAGAAAGCTCAAAGTACCGTGAAGAGACAAAATACTTACCAGAAGAAGCACCTCCCCAAGCCAGAACATCGGGTTCCTGCAAAGAGCTACAGTCCCTAGAGGCAAGAATCTGAAAAAGCTCCATCTGATCCCGCACTGAGCCCCCTGGCAGCCAATCAGAAGAATTCTTCCATCTATAACCAACAGCGAGGCCCAGATTGCAGGCCTCCTTGTAATGAGCCACCTTATCCCAGCCAGCAAGAAGGAAAGAATCATAAAGAGCCTACAGGTGCGGATGGGAGATTAGAAGAGGAGGGTTGCCATTCCAAGAATCACTCCAGAACAGGGCCTCAGAGCCCCTATTACAAATCCAAAAAAGGCGTCGCTTCACTAAGTGGGCACCTTTCTTAAGGGTAGTCCACACCATAGAACCACAACCCTCCAAAGGAAACCTCGGGATATTTGAAGGATCAACTCCAGGGAGGTACTTATGTGACAAGATGCGAGCCCAGAGCTGAGACTGACAGGAGCACCAATGCCAATAGAGTTTGGCAACAAGAGCTTGGCCACTCAAGATAGCAGAATGAAGACCTAGGCCTTCCTCCTTCTTGGGCCTACAGATAATATCCCAATTAATAAGGCTCCATTTAGAATTTTGCAGGTTCCCGCTCCAAAGAAATTGCCGAGAGAGGGCATCAAATGCCTTAAGAAAGTAAACATGGGCTGCCTAAACCATGCTTCTAAGGTAGGAAGAGAGTGAATCACAGTTGGAGGAGAGTCACCCATTCATCCGTAGAGAGCCATCTATGAGTCCAGCGATTAACCTTCTGACGCAACTTATCAAGAAGGTTCTACCAAAAGAGCCTGGGTTGTCTTCCCACCACAATAAGGATGCTCGGGTAAGTCATAGGGAGAGAATGAATCTGAAATCGGAGGATAGCAGCAATCCTCTGCTGTATAGGCCCAGGAGTATTGAAGAAATAAATGGAGGGCTTATGGTCATTGATTTGTTGACCGAAAGAAGCCAAGTAAGTATCCAAAGTGATCCTAAAAGCTTCAGCTTCCCGAATCCGAGCCCTACCTGCAAGAGCAGTATCATCCACAAACTAGAGATGAGAAAGATTGGGCAAACCGTATCCGCATCGCCAGCCATGTATCACATTTTGGGAAACTTGTGATTTAATAAATCTGCCAAGGCCCTCTGCCATAATAATAAACAGGTACGAAGAAAGAGGATCTCCTTGTCGAAGACCCTGAGAGACCCCAAATAACTCCGAGGGTTCGCCATTGAGAAGCACAGAGAAGGAGGGAGAAGTAACACAACTCAAAATCCAGTTCACCCATTCCAAAAGCAAGAAGAGTTATAATTTGAAATGTCTTTTTTAATATTAATATAGTCAGGCTTAATGTCTTTTGTGGAAAAAAAAATTTAATTTTTAATTTATAATTAAAATATGATGAACTTTAAGATATTATAAGCTATACTTTTATAGATAAAATTTATTAAAATTATATCATTATTTTTTATAGATTTTCAGATTTTTAATAAAAAAATTATATCTTGTTTGTTTATTTGACTGGTTCTATAATTTCAGAGAGAAAATTAGAATTTAAATTAATTAAAATTAATGTTAACAGATTTTCACAAATCATACTGAAATTTTTGCTTGATAATCTTTTGGATTAGATTGTGTAAGAATTTTTAACATCAATGTTTCCAATCCACACTCTGTGATTCATTATCAAGATGGAACAGTTCAAAGGAGATGTAATTCCAAACTCATCAACTCTCATCCTTTAAACTTTTTCATTCCAATTCATCTTGTTCATTCTGATGATGAATCAGTGTGATTCCAAAAGTTGATGTTGAAAATTCTTATACAATCTAATCCAAAAGATTATAAAGTAAAAATTTAATTGAAATTGTTTGAACAAAGAATATAACAAAAATTTGATTCTTGATTGAAATATATACATAGTTAAAACCAAAAGCCATTGTACGTCTATTCCATATTCTACAGAAAACTCATGTCAATTACTGTACACAATTTAAATAATATATAATATATAAACACATGAAACAATTGACATCTCACTTGACTGTGACTCTGATAATTCTATATATTAAAAAACCATAAGAAACTTTCTAGGTTTCCTGTGCAGATCTCAATATGAGATGAAAATCAGTAAATTACAATCCAAAGCTTAAGAGAAGGCAGATTCTGTGATGAATGCATAAGATAAATCACCACAGTCTATTCAGTTGATCCAACCATTACACACAATAACCTGTAAGCATATCATAAAAGTCCAATAAAATCATCTTCTGTCACAGTGGGACTGCCCTCAACTGATGCAAACATTATCATACTTTCTTCAATAATGTTAGTCCTCTTGCCACAGGTTTTAACCCTCAAATCGAAAGCAACAGAACTCTTACTTTCCCAAAACAAAATAAACATTCCAATACAAACATGCAGAAGCTCTTAGATTTCCAATTCAAATTAAACAATTCCAATTACAAACATAAACTGCAATTTACAGCAGGAGAAGCAGGTCAAATTTTATTCTTGAATTTACTACATTCATACATAAATAAAATTTAAATGAGATTTTTGTGATAGATTTTAAGACCCCACTAAAATTTGTTTATCATTCAGCCAAATCCTTCTCTGGACGAGGATAAGCTCCAGCGGCCTCTTGTCAGTCAATCACCTCAGCCTGATAATCTTGCTGAAATGGGCGGAACCTTCACTGATACCATCTTTAAAAACACTTCTGCTATTCCTTCAAATGTTGGGAATGATATCGAGAATTCTCCACCTATTCTGCCTGTTGTCAATGCTGAAATGGGTGGAACCTCTATTGATCCCATCTTAAAAAACACTTCTGCTATTCCTTCGGATGTTGGGGATGACATTGACAATTCTCTACTTATACAGCCTGATGCTCGGCTTGTTTCTCAAGTCCAGGACATTGTGTCAAAAGCTAATGTTGTCTTAAATGATGAAATTACAGATTCTGTGATTAATTGTTTCGATACTAACCTTTCATGGCTGCATTGCAAGGCTGAGATTCCCTTTACAACTAATCCATATGAACTCCTTTCACCAGATAAGGATCCTAACCTACATGATATTCTTATTGAACTGATTTCATCTCCAAAAGGGAATCTTATTGTTGGGTCTCAGTTTACCTCTCCCATCATTCAATCTCCAATATCCTCTGGGAAGAGACTGGGAAGGCCCCCAAATCAGGTCAAGACTCAGTTGGAAATTGATGTAGGAATCCAATCTATCTTCCCTCAATTATCGGCCATGGGAAGAAGAAAAAGAAACCCCGGTCTTGCCCTCCGGTAACTAAGAGGAATTTGTATGCTGCTGTTGGTATTTCAATCACAAAATGACCTAGAAAAGGAGGGGAAGTGAGTCTTCCCCTCGGGAGCAATGAGGGCCCTTTCTGGAATGTTAGGGGGTTAAATGACCCTAACAAGAGGTGCATCATCAAGCATCAACTGGATAACATTAAGCCTAATATTATTTTGCTCCAAGAAACTAAGATGAATGAATTGATTGCTTCCACATTTTTTTTCTTTTGGAAGCCATGGATTACACTTACTTCTTCATTGGATGGTTCTTCCGGGGGCCTAGCCATTTTATGGGATCCCAATATGGTTTCTATACAATCGAGTTCTTCTGAGAAAAATTGGATGTTGTCCCAAGTAACTAGACTGTAAGTCTAAAATAGGTTTCTGGTTGTTTAATATAGTCCTTCCGCCATTTCTGAAAAGGCTACAATAGAAGTAAATAAAAATAATAGACCTCTGTTTTACTGTGCTAAACTATTCTTTTACTGCTGCTCTTTTTAATCTCTGGTTCTCGACTATTTTGAATTTTTTTTTAATATTAATAATGGAGGGATCAAAAAAGGGATTTACAAAGCGAGTAAAGGGGAGGCAGCGCCTCAACCCACTAAAGTAGCACAGCTAATCAAAACATAATAGCAGAGTACAAAATCATCAAAGTATATAAAAGTATTTTGGGTTTTTGTGTAAAATTTATGGTATATACATAGCTTTCTTTTAGGTGTATTGTAATGAAATTTGTTAGTTGTTTTTATACTTGTGTTATTATTATAATGTATAGAGTAAAAATAATTAATTTATTTAATATATAAAATTTCAAGATGTTATTTTTTTTATGGTGATAGTTTTTGTTCTTTAAATTAAGTTGGTCATCATTAAATAGATTTTTGATTGAGCAGATTGAGTATGAAGTCACTAACCATGACCCCATCCTATGTGCTATCCATATTATATACATTGCAATGTCATGTACAACCTCTTCTAACAAATGATTGTCAAAAACTATAAAGAATTTTATTTCTTGAGGTGTACAACACCTTTCTAACATGTTCGAGTATTAAGTTTAGAAGTCCAGAGTCATCAAATTGTTCAAAAATGAAAAAATAAGTGTGTTCTTAGAAATCAAGAGTCATCAAGTTGTTCAAAAATGAAAAAATAAGTGTATTCTGGTTTCCAAGTTGATTAATAAAAAAAGAAAAAATACAGTCAAGGGTGCATTTTGATCCTTGGATAGACAAAACTATTCAAAATTGCTCAGCTTAAATGTCACAGGTACATATGTCATCAAGACTTCATAGCATTGACCACTATAACATACTATTAATAATTCATAAAAGTTCAGCTGGAAGGTCAGGTCTATTTGTGGGTCAAGATTCATAAATATTGACTGTGAAATGGATATAAAAATTAACTGCAAATTATTCATAGAAGCTTAGTTTAAAAGTCATGACCTAAAAGTATTGATTCTACAATATCATAGAAAATAATAGCTGCTAATGATTCATAGATATACACTTTTAAAACTGAATATATTTGTAAGTCTGGATTCAAAAGTTATTCATAAACATTCAACTTAAAAGTCAAATATATTTGTAAACCAAAACTCAAAGTATAGACTCCAAAAACTATAAAAACAGACTTAAAACCTTAACTGTAATTTAGAGTGGGTAATCTTTTCAAGGATTTTGATTTGATTTTCACGTCCTCGTCAAGAAAATTTCCAGTGTGCTTCACTTTGAAAATGAAGGCCTAATTTCTAGGTTTACACTTTCCATTCTTTTTAAAGTATTGGTAATTTAGTCTGAATTGGTGAGTTATAATTTGAAATGTCTTTTTTAGTATTAATATATTCAGGCTTAATATCTTTTGTGAAAAAAAAAAATTAATTTTAAATTTTAAATTTAACTATGATATATATATA
>MU225828.1:456776-467775 GCA_018584345.1 Thuja plicata | reverse complement strand
ATATATATATATATATATATATATATATATATATATATATATAAGTGGTAATATATCATAAAATTGGTATTTTATTAATAAATTTTATTATTATTATTATTTTTACATTCTTGGTTCAATGAGTACTGGTAGGAAAGAACCAGGCAAATAAAACCTTCTGTCTTGCTTCAAAACATAAAAACAAGTCACAAAGACAATATAACTGATTCAGAATCCACAAGGATGTTACCAACACCATGAATTCTTGAAAGACAACATGGGATTACGCACCCAAAGCCAAACAGATGAAAAAATCACCCCATATTACAAAATGAAGGGAGAATATACATTGACATGTGCCAAAATAAAGCCTCAGATCTGATGTCATGTGTAAGACAAATAATGGTGACCCATAGAATAGGGTGACAAAGTCGATCAATCATAGAGCAAATTATCACAACCATATTTCTATATGAAGGAATGACGTACCCCAATAGAACATGAATCCACTCATTCAAATGAATAGAATATGGGATAGCTCGACCAGAAATTCAGAACAAACTGACCCATCCCAATTGGCATGACTCCATTCAGACAAAAGAAAATATGGAATAAAAAATTTACTACATCCCACTGGCCGTTTTGAACACAAGGGAATTTTCACCACTAGATGCTGGAAGGAAAGCTAAAATCTGTTACTCCAAAGCAAAATATAAACCACACAACTAAAGGGAGCTAGCCCAACTAAACCCGGGCCATGTGTTTAAGATAAAAGATCACAATGCTGCCACCAAAATGCCCTCAAGTATAAATTGATTGAGATGTTCTCATGAACAAGAGGCCAGAAACCAAAGCTTTAACCACAAATTCTAGTTAAAAAGAAACAGTTCTGCATTACGAGTACCTTTGGAACAGAGAATTGAGAAAACTAATAAGGTACATTCTCAATAATTTTTAAATATGTTCCCACTCATTTAGCCACATTAAGCATTAGCACCTGTTCATTTTAATATTAACTGGTCAAAGCACAAAAACAACCATTGTGCTTACACATACGCTTCCCAAAAATACCACTGAATCAACCCGAAAGAACACAATAAATAAGTGCAACAATATTATCAAATATCATGACTTACAAAACAAAGTATAACGTTTGATAAAATTTCCAATTCACTGCCCCATTTGTCAAACCGTGACAGACACCCAACAGGTACATTCTCAGAACCAAACACACATCCATACCGCATAGCCAAAGGGCCACTAGAGTGAGTAAAGAATGCAAAAATTCTCTGTGAATGCATAAGTATAAGAATCGGATACTGTAGGATTGGATTGATCAATCTAATGTATAATGTGTTGTAAAATAACATGCCCAAGTACAACCTTTAGTATTGCATGCAAAATATTGTCTAGGCAAAAAATAATAAAAAGATAAGCAAAGGAAACCATAACCAAATCATTCAAACCTCATGGTCATATCAATAGGACAATTATACAGAAAGCTAGCATTGATCAACATCATTTGAGTGAAACAGAAATTGTATATAGATCCATGTGAATAAATGAGACTTATCAAAAGGCCCTAAATCAACCATCAATAAATATATGGAGCTGTTAATCAGGGTGGATAGAGCCAATACAATTGACAGAGTCCATTCATACACATAAATCCATGAGGCAGTAATATAATTTGAATCACACGTATACAAGGACCCAAAAAAACCATAATGTGTAACATACATGAGAGGTAAAAAAGAACAGTTGGGAATAGGATAAATCAGCATGGTAAGTTAGTCTCAAACATAAGTATCAAGATTATATCAAATGTGACAAAGAATTCATATCCACTTTCTGAACGGGGAATGGATCATCAATAGATTTATTTGCCGGAAAATCTATCAAGTTATATTAGAGAGAAAATTAGAATTTAAATTAATTAAAATTAATGCCATCAGATTTTCACAAATCATACTGAAATTTTACTTGATAATCTTTTGGATTAGATTGTGTAAGAATTTTTAACTTCGATGTTTCCAATCCACTCTGTGATTCATCATCAAGATGGAAAAGTTCAAAGGAGATGTAATTTCAAACTCATCAACTCACATCTTTTAAACTTTTTCATTCTGATGATGAATCAAGGAGTGTGATTCCAAAAGTTGCTGTTGAAAAATCTTAAACAATCTGAAAGATTATCAAGAAAAAAACTTAATTGAAATTATTTGAACAAAAAATATAAAAAAATCTGATTCTTGATTGAAATATGTACACAGTTAAAACCAAAAGCCATTATATGTCTATTCCATATTCTACAAAAAAAAAACTCATGTCAATTACTTTACACAATTTAAATAATACATAAACGCATGAAACAATTGACATCTCACTTGACTGTGGCCCATTAAAAAGCCACTCTGATAATTCTATATTTTAAAAACCCATAAAACACTTTCAAGGTTTCCTGTGCAGATCTCAATATGAGATGAAAATCAGTAAATTACAATCCAAAGCTTAAGAGAAGGCAGATTCTGTGATGAATGCATAAGACAAATCACCACAATCTATTCAGCTGATCCAACCATTACACACTATAACCTGTAAGCATATCATAAAAGTTCAATAAAATCATCTTCCTTCACAGTGGGACTGCCCTCAACTGATGCAAACATTATCATACTTTCTTCAATAATGTTAGTCCTCTTCCCACAGGTTTTAACCTGCAAATCGAAAGCAATAGAATTCTTATTTTCCCAAAACAAAATAAACATCCCAATACGAACAAGCAGGAGCTCCTAGATTTCCAATTCAAATTAAAGAATTCCAAATACAAACATGCAGAATTTACAGCACGAGAAGCAGTTCAAATTTTATTCAAATTTACTACATTCATAAATAAATAAAATTTAAATGAGATTTTTGTGATGGATTTTAGGAACCCACAGAAATTTGTTTATCATTTAAAATAAAAAAAATAAAAAATTATATTGATATACTATTAAATAGAAATAAAACTTTAAAAATTTACTACAATTATACAGAAATAAAATTTACAATAAAATAAAATAAATTCATTTTTATATTAAATTCTAAGAATTTATTAAAACTTATTTTTATGGAGAACCTCTTACATTCCCAATACAATATACATAAATTACAGCAGGAGATTGAGTGCTAAGTGGAACAATCATAAAGAGTCAAATTTAGAACAATCATACAGAAATAAAACTTAAAGCAGATTTACCAACAATGAAAAAGGTTTCATTTTTATGATGAGTTTAGAAAACTCACTATAATCTACTTATTATTAGTCAACAACTCCTGCTTTATAAAATCCGAAATTAGCTTTTGAAATTGCGCTCCCGCTCCTGCTGCTATGTCTGCTGCTAACTCCTGTAAATATAATAAACAAGCAGAGAAATGAAATAAACGGAAAACACAGAAGACAACACAATATTTATCGTGGTTCAGCAACATGCCTACATCCACACTCAAGCAGGGAATAGATTATATTAATCCAGTACAATACATGACTACTCAGCCATTTATAGAGAGCTCTTCTAATATGAAGAGACAGAGGAAAGTGAACAGTCATGTGACCGTTGAGCTTCACATCCCAACAATCTCCCCCGTGAAGTCCAACCGGCGCAGCCATGCAATGTGGCATCCCCTGCTTCCCATTTCGGAAAAACTCAGAGAATAATGAGACCTTGAGAAGATCTCAACTTCGCCAGACTCTGTTCCAGCACACTCCGAATGAACCTTCCCCACATCAGATCGGAGTAAAAAATATCCTCATCAAAACTATTCGAATGATGATTGCAAAAGATAGGACCACTACCATGTCCCATAGGCATCTCATCCATCAGATTCCAGGCACCAATATCCACATGACTTGGGTCGTTGAGTTTGAGCGATTCAAACACAAAAACTTCACTGCCATTCAGTTGCTGCTGAATTGGTAAAACATCAACAAAATCCAAACCACCCGAAGCCACATTAATCTTCAGCACTTCCCTGGCCACCTCCACACTGTATTCTATATTGGGGATATAGGTAATAATTTCATTAGGAGATGTAACGAGTGAACAAACCCGCTGATTGTTCCCAGTGATTACCAAAACAGGTTGTGCTGCCAAATTTGTAAGGAACGGTGACTGTACAGACTTATTAAGCACTGAATCCTGTGCAGCGACTGCCAAATCATGAGGATTGCTCATAAGCCAAGAGTCGTGGGATAAAACATCTGTGTTAAAGGTCAATTTTAATTCTTGCTTCAACACCCTTTCCAAATTACTCCTCTCGCAGACCTCATCTGCTATCACCATTCGTGTATCCAAAGTAATGTTGACACAATTCACCATGCCTCCCGCTGAGGGGATAATGTCAGGGTCTTTTGAATTTTCTGCCCATCGAATATGATTCCTCATGATCCAAAACGGAAGAGTTTCAACCTTACTCTCACGCCCATATATCTTCCCATGTCTATTCATCTGCCTGTCCACCCGATTAGCATGCTCTGCATTGAAATTATTGATACGAAAACTGGGTACTTTAGATTGTACAAGCTCCGAATCAACAATGCAAATAAAGGCAATAGTGGTATTATGAGTATCGGCTTTGACCAAAATGGTCTTCTCCTTGTCCTTGTACCAGTTCTTATAAAAGCGCATCCTTAACTCCTCACTGAGATGCTGAGCCCACACAGTATTCAACATGTAGAGAATGTAAGCCACCACACCTACAATCACCATGGGCGGAATCTCAAAAATACTCACCGTCTCACAAGTTTCTTTCTTGTGAAGCTTGGATCCAGACTTCTCGACCTCTTTGACAATATGGTTCATGCCAATCTTGTATCCCATAAACGCGGTCATCTTACAAGATTTTGTTGGGTCATCCCTCGGAAATGATTTCACTTTTCCTCTATGATGTCGAACTCTCTTGCGAGGAAAAAATCCCAGCGGTCTATACCTAGGATGAACGAACTTCCTGTGACTCATGCTTACATCCGCCCAGATTTGCAAACCCTCCACGAATTCCTCACCATTATAAAACTCCTTCCCCTTGCGAATTTTCTTGGGATTGTTCCCATCATCACCATCGAATTCTTTAAGCCTCTCGGGCCTCTTTTTGGCCGTAGTCTTGGCATTGTGTGGGGTAAAAGGTCCCCCAGAAAATGTCACAGGAGACATGACAAGATTCCAGCATTGCAGTGCATTAAGATGACATAGTTGTTGATGATGGTGTTGCTTCTTCTGCTGCCATCGTGGTCTGCCCAACTTGCAGATCTCACGGCTCACCAACCCTCGAATCACTTTTACTTGTTGTCCTAGATGAAAACCGATGCGAAGTGTTGTAGTCATCTTCACAATCACCATCGACACTACAAAATCATTCCTATGCCTCTTTTCAACATATCGCCACTCTGCAACATCTCTATGTTCATACTCCAGACCAGTCAAAGTGTTTTTATCTTCCTGGTTGAGTCCTGCAATGGCCGTTGCCCTTGTTTCTCTTTGCACCATCTCTCTCGGTGCAATAGGGGTTGCTATTCTACCAGTCTTCTGCAACAGGGCATCTTGATTATTCACGGGAATGGGGCCCTTATAACCCTCAAGATTGTTGTTTACCTTGTACATTTCTTCCTTCGCAATTGTCACTATCCAAGCATTGAATGGTGATTCCTCCAAATCACCTTCGACTATTCCTAAAGATTGTTGTTTACCTTGTACATTTCTTCCTTCGCAATTGTCACTATCCAAGCATTGAATGGTGATTCCTCCAAATCACCTTCGACTATTCCTACTCCATAGTCTTTCACTAAAATGACAATTTTCCTCCTCTTTGCCTCCAAAGGACGGTGCAAGGTCACACCCGCTTTTGAATAATCCCCAATTTTCATTGTACTGTCCGACTCTTCATTGGACAAAGTATCCAATTTCCTCTTTAACCCAGCTGTAAGACAAACCGCTTCAGCTGCCCAGACGACAGAGAAACAAGCGGAATTCCAAACTCCGCATATGGACAATTAATTCCAATCCCAATCGAGGCATCAAAGTGCTTGACTTGCACCACAGGGATGACATCAATTTCCATTTCTTCAATCTGTTCAAATTCAGACCCCTCTGCTATTTTTATTTCCCCGAGGTCCACAATAGATTCAACTTTAGTTTCATTCGTCTGACTATATGATTTTAAACGATTAGGACAGTTTCTTTCAATATGACCCCGCTCTTTACATTGATAGCATGTATTTTTCAAATCCCCAACTTTACAGTCTCTAGCCCAATGACCAGTATTTCCACAATTAAAACACCTTCCAAAACGACGAGACAATGATGAAACAATTTTCTTCTTTTCAGACTTACCTCTGTCAAGCCTCTCCCTTTGCTTGTCACCTCTCCAATGATCCCGTTCAACACAAGTAGCCAGATTATCCTCATTTTTCCAGCCATCCCACCAATGTACATGGCGTTTCATTTCAGCCTTTACTTGCACAAGGTTATTCTCTCCCGAATCTAAATGGCCACGAAATTCTTCAATGACTAAATCAGCTACAAGAACTTTCTTCTCTTTTGTCCATCCATCCCACCAATGGACACGACGTCTTGGCACCATCTCTGCTCAATACTTCACCATAGCTCTAATACCAATTGTAAATATAATAAACAAGCAGAGAAATGAAATAAACGGAAAACACAGAAGACAACACAATATTTATCGTGGTTCGGCAACATGCCTACATCCACACTCAAGCAGGGAATAGATTATATTAATCCAGTTTAAGACATCTAATCATTATACAATACATGACTACTCAGCCATTTATAGAGATCTCTTCTAATATGAAGAGACGGAGGAAAGTGAACAGTCATGTGATCGTTGGGCTTCACATCCCAACAACTCCCGCATGTCGGGTTTGATTCCTCCCGCTGGTGCGCTGGCTGGGCCTAGTGTGGCTGCTCTCGGTGGGGGATCTGTGCAAGTCCTCTGTAGCTAAGGGGACTTCTGCGGTCTCTTATGCAGATGTGGCAGCATTTGAAAGAGATATAGCTATGTCTTTAGCTGGGAGAGGGAGCTTCTATTCCAGTTTTCCTTCTGTGCGGCTATTTCTGTAAGTGATCTCATTGTGGTTAATCTGGAATTTGATATAGTAGATGAGATCTTTAAAACTGCGGAGGATTTCTCTTCTAATGCTGCTAGCTTTAGATTCAGGGGGTTTTGGCCCTCTCTATCGAACCTGCATACTTTGATATCCAAACATTGGGAACCCATTTTATCTCATGCCATTCAGATATACCCTGTGCCAAAGTTGAGTTGCCAAGGTTTTTTTATAGCAAAGTTTGAAAATGCTGAAGATAGGAAAACTATTTTGTGTGATAGTTGTTTCTCTTGGGAGGAGCGTTTCCCACTGATGGCCAAACATTGGCATCAGGGGTATCATCCTCTTACTAAGTCTATCAATAAAATACCCTTATGGATGAGGCTCTTGAATCTTCCCCTTCATCTTTGGCTGGATTCTGTTCTAGAATATGTGGGGGAGGCTATTGGGGATTTCACACGACGTATGCTCGTATCCTAGTGGAGGTTGATGTTTATAAGGGTCTCCCAGAGATGATTACTTTGGCTTCCCCTATGGGCTCTTGGATCCATAATCTTGATTATGAGGTCATCCCATTCAGATGCAAGAAATGCCACAAGACTGGCCATATTGCTGCGCGGTGCTTATTAGGTAAGGTTTAAATGAAGAAATCGTCTTCTTGGTGGTTGGGGGCTTCTAGCCACCATTATACGGTTCATAAAATTTCTAAGGATGGGGGTTTGCATGTTTGCTCTGTTAGTACTCTCAAATTTTGGAGAAATTTGGAGTGACTAAGTAAAAATTTCTCTAAGATGCAAACTTACTACCCCAAAAGGCTTGTGGAGAAGGCTTACTTTGAATGTGTGCAAAGAGAGACCTGATGTTTTTTTTGTGAAAAACCACTTGGAAGACATTTTCCTCACCTTTCATTTAGCAAGTATAATAGGGTCCAACTCTCAGATTTCAGTTTGGACATGTTTTGGAGATGGCGATTTGGAGGTGTTTTCCCAAATCTGCACTTTGCACTTATTCAGAATTTCCTACATGACCCATTTCATAGGTTTTTATCTTGAGCCCAGTTGATAGTCATGACATAAGGGTTATTGCAGTGTGTTGTAGGCATGCAGTTGAATCTCTTTGCCCATTTTCAGACCCCCATGAGCTCAGTTGATAAGTTTGCCAAAGCCATCCTGTTGGCATTTTATTCAGTTTTTCTGAGTGTCAAGTGCAAAATTGCAAAGTGACCTACTTTTAGTTCCCACAATTTGTACCTAGTTGAATACCCTAAATAATTGAGTGTTCCCCTGCAGTAAAATCATGGAGATGTATCTTCCTAAAGAGTTTTAGACTATGGTCAATCCATTTGGCCACTTTGCTCGGCCAATTCCAAATTTAGTTTCTGCAATTTCACTGAGTTTGAGTTAACAAAGTTAAGTGGCTGATTTTGAGAAGCAGTAATAAATGACCGGTTGAATGGTAGAGAAAGCTATTTGAATCCTTGTATTCTTTGTGTGACAAGGAATCTATCCCCAGAATTTCAAACTCTAAGATGTGCATTTGATTGGTTTGTGAAATCAAAACTAAAAGCAATTTATGCAGATTGATATTGTTGAGAGAATTGATTTCATAGGATACTCACTTTTGGAGGCTTATATCTTTTTGTCAAGCAGTTTTTTTGAGATGTTATTTGTGGATACGTTCTCCTTGTATGTAAGTGTACTACTTGGATTAATGAAGTCTCAGAACATAGTTTGGTAATTTTGCAGAATTGAATCCGAAGTGGTTTGCATGTGTTTTGACAAGTGCAATTGCAGTTTGTGAAAGTGGTCAACTTGGGAGATTAAAATATCTCGCCTCAGGAAGCAGTGTGGAGACGTATTTTTGTGGAGTGATAGTAAACATGAAAGTCTTTATGTCCTTTGGATTTTATAGCTCTAGGAGCTCTTCTAGTCAGTTTTTTAAAGCCGATTCCAGGGCCAGATGCCATTAATCAAATCAATTTGCAGAGCTGTAATGAGTTGTTTTTAATGGTCGCTAATTTGATGTTTCATCGTTCAAATTGCATAATGGTTTCTCTTTGGAAGCCTCAAGCAGAATATGATGAATCATTTTTCAAAAGCTCATACAAATGCAAATGGAGGTGTGTTAAAACATTAAGGTGGAATGAAAGCAGAAATTAGAAACTCCAATGCAAAGCATGGTGTAATAACCAAAAGGAGGCTATGTATTCAAAACAAATGCCATAAGAAGTCAGGGTATGATCTTGTTGGAGACAATCAAGCCATTGCATTTTGACAAGTATAAAAACAAGCCCAACAACCTTTGAAAAATACTCCCTTCCACACTATGGAGAAAAGAATAAGTTTGCACCATGCATAAATGAAGGGAGGCCTGGAAAATAAACTTATTTGGAGGATTGCGCAAGGGGCACCCAAGACAGTAGCCAGCGCATGTTAACAGAAAAGTCTTTAAAAGAAACATTGAAACAAAGAAGCTGCACAACAATTCAGAGAGGAGCCTGCGCAATGATGGAAAGTTGGAGGTGTCTTAAAACATTTCAAGCAAGTGGCAATCTGTGCAATGCATAAGGGCCTACGTTGGAAATGTTTGGATCAACAAACATTTTCAAGAAACTTCCAAAAGTTTAAAAGCAATTAATAGATGTGATTGAAGACATAGGATAAGGCTGCGAAATTCATTAGACATGGAAGGCTGCACAATGTATTCAAATGTTGTGTTTGAAACTTTCAACAAATGCCATTGGCAGGTGTCTTTGGAAACCTGCGCAGCAAAACATAGAAAGGAGGTGTTGCATTGGACAACAAAACTTGGAACTTGCGCAAGGATACAAATATGGAGATTTGTGAAATTTTTTAAGTTTGGAAGCCAGCGCATGATGGAGCAATTCAAGAACTTTAAACAACTTTCATGCATATTTGTATTGACAGATGTTGAAACACAAGAACCTTTGAAATGAATGGAATGAAAATGCATTTGACAGGAGTTACAACCAACAGGGGTGTTTGGCGTTTATCCCACATTGATGGGAACATGGAATTTTTAGTTGTTTAAATGGTAAAGTGCTTGATAGTAATGTAAAGAAATAGACAAGAGGCCCATTGGCGGGCCCCATGATTAGTGGAATCTTGGTAGTGATGGGCCCTTTACTTTTTTGCGCCAACATGCAAAGCTTTAAAAAAATCTAAAGCAATTTATATCCCACATTGATCCCAGAGTGGAAATCTTGAGTATTTAAAAGGTAAAGGCCTCGCACAATGATTTGAAGAATGAAGAGGAGATTCTCCACGTGCATGCACAGGTGGTGCCTTGGGAAGCATGCCCAGTTCGATGACAAACAAATTTTGCAAGTAAGGTGGCGCGCAGATGGCAGTGAGATGGTGATGATGTGGCGTACACGTGGTGGCTAGTCACGCACTCGTGGTAGAGAAGGGAGATCACAGAAAATGCTCACAAGTGCGCAAGAGGGTGACATAGTAGAAATGTCTACGAGTGCGTGACAAGCAGTGTCGCGTACTCACACCAGTTAGTGGCGGTTAGCAAAAATGGTGATGATGTGGTGTACACGTGGTGGCTAGTCACGCACTCGTGGTAGAGAAGGGAGATCAGAGAAAATGATCACAAGTGCGCAAGAGGGTGACATAGTAGAAATGTCTACGAGTGCGTGACAAGCAGTGTCGCGTACTCACACCAGTTAGTGGCGGTTAGCAAAAAATGTCATGAGTGTGCAACATAACCACTAGCGGTTAGTCGCGCACTCGCAGAGGTCAAGTGGAGCCAGTCAGCAAGTACAGGACAGACTTTGTGAATCAGCCCAGAAGTATAAAGAAAGTGCAGATAAAAAGAGGAGGGAAGTCAAATATAAAGTAGGGGATATGGTGATGGTTCACCTTAACAAAGGCAGGCAGCCCAAGAAAACAC
>MU225828.1:443897-454515 GCA_018584345.1 Thuja plicata | reverse complement strand
ATTCTATTTGGATCAGAGCCTTAATTGAAGTGTTGATTCATTGTGTAACCTTGGAGTATTGTGTCACTGTGAAATCCAGAAGTGGGTTGGGTTGTTGAGCCAAGCATCCTCTGTCCACTCTGCATCAGGGCCAGTCAAAGCAGGATGACACAGGTGCATAGCTAGCCCTGTGGACCAATCAGGAGATGCCATGTGGCGAGATCTGGTGGCCTATGCAGAATAAATGAATAATTGAGTATAGGATACAATTTAAAGTGCAGTACTTTTATTTATTCAAAATTTGCATAGTTTTCATATAGTAATTTAATGACAAATATTGGTATCCCTTTTCAATACTTGTTGATGTCTTTGTGTCTGGTCTTGAAATCTTGTGTGTTAATCTGTAAGGCATTTTAATGCATTGGTTATAAGGTAGCTGTGAGTTTGTTTTGAGTTTCTTTCAAGGAGGGAGTAAATCTTAGAGACAAATTTTGAGGGTTCAAGGTTTGCACATGAATTTGATGTCCAGGGGTTGGGGTAAAAAGAGTGATTTGTAAGGCACTGCACTTGGTTTTTGTTTGTTTAAAATTAGAGGGTTTTCTGTGGATGTATCTTCATTTGACTCTGTTGCCCAATAGATAAGGCACTGGTCTTTGCTGGTTATGCAGTCCTCATCATCAATTCATAAAATTTAAATCATTTTACTTTTCGGTTTTAAGAGCTTTGAATGATTGTTAGATCTAGTTTGATGGGTAGGAATCCATCCCATGATTCACTGAAAGAAGTGAATCTAATAGGTGCACCTGCCTGAGCCTCTGAGCTCGAAGTGAAGGAGGGTTGTTGATCCTCATTAAATAGCCTTTTCCTTGATTGAATCAGGGAAAAAGAGCTAACATGCTCCTCTCAGGATGATCATGCTAAGGCTAGTGCTACTGATGTTGTGTTGGATACGGTCTTGGTTTAGATTGTTGATGCTTTCCTTTCTGGTGTTGTTGTTGTTGATGGTACTCCTGACTGGATTGCTGATGTTGTCTCTGGATCAGCTATCTTGTACGCAGGTGTTGTGGCTCCTGCTATCCCTATTTCTCCAGGGGGAAATGGGGATTGGTGGTGTTGTTGTCCCTGTCCCAATTGTGGATGCTGGTGTGGCCAGCCTTGTTTCTTAGGTTTATGAGAAGGTGGAGGATGGATGTACAACAATACAAGGAAATAAATTAAATTCTTCCAAGCCTTTTTTTGATATGAATTTACATTCACATAAGGATGGCTAAAATGTAAATCTTGACTGCCCTTTGTAATCTGGTCTCTGCTCCTCTTGGTGGGAACTAGGGTTAGTTCACTTGGGCTTGTTTTGTGGTGTGTCATAGCACTCTTTTTGTTCCTTCATTGCCCTATCTTTCGCTGCTTTTGTACAAGGTTTCGGGTCCTTTCAAAACCCATTTTTACTTAATCAAAACGACAAAAGAATTCAATCATATACCATAAATGACATGGGATGTGATGGGAGAACTAAACAAAAATAAAATTTAGTCAAATTTACTATAATCATACAGAATAAAACTTAAATAAGATTTATAAATAATAATAAAATCTATTTTATATTGATTTTATATTTATTTTATTGTAAGGGACCGAAGTCGGATATTAATAATAAATAAATATAAGTGTACAAAGTTCCTAGTTCATGGGAGCATATGGGTGGGAACAAACCAGTAAGAAAAAGGTATATTTGAAGTATACTAAGTATAGCTAGCCTGCTTCTAACATAGCAATATACCCCTGTTGTAGCTCCTGACGCTCTAATAGGTAATTGAATTAAAAAACATGACGACCAATAACCGAACCCAGATACAATGTAAGATTATGCCCAACCCAACTCATCTACAATACTAGCTTGGAGTTCTGACTTGTGAGAAAACACCTATTTCAGTAGTAAAATTGTCCCTTGACCTTTTAAGAATGCAAAGTTGCCCTTCAAATCCACCAACTCCTTACTGAAATTCCTATCTTCCTTTCAAATCCACCAAGAAATCCTATCAAATTGTTCACATAGATGCACAAAAGCTCTTTGATTTCTAGCTATTGGCATCCAGGACCAAATATGTGAAAAAGAAGTGTTCTTTCAGAATTCAAACTGCATTCCTTATATTTTAATATGGATTTTCATTAATTCCACCTTTTCCTACTACCTCACTCTTCCATTTACATCCTTTGTTGGCTATGATTCAGTCTAACTTGTAAACCATTCCCGCCACAAGAAATTTGAATTTCTTCTCCCAGTCACTTGGCTTTTTTTTTTTTTTATGTTTCTCTATATTTGCCTTCCTCTTCACTCTTCCATTTGTATCCTTTGTTGACTGTGATTCAATGAGTTGTATACCATTCCTGTCAAAAATAATTTAAATTTCTTCTCTGAGTCACTTGGTTTTATGGTGCTTCTCCATACTGTATCAATTTTATATCTTAGTTTCTGAAGCAATTTTGTATTCTGGTGATAATTTTTCTTTAATTTCTGCTTATTTCTAAACTCTCCTGTTGCAATCCAAGATTTTCAAAATAATCCTCTGAGAGGTGTTTGTCTTTTCACTGAGGTAAGATTGATTGGAGTATCCATTTTGATCATAAATCATTAAACCACCACTCACCTTCCTGCAAAGATCCAAGGAAACACTAGAACCAACAAACTCAGATTTTCTAGTGTTCGACAAAATAGAAGAATGATATCACAACGACCCCCCTCCATCATTTATGCATCCAAGAGAGAGTTGACATTTTTCTGCAATGTCCTACCTCAACTGTGGGTAGCAAATCCAAAGAGAAAGTTGAACACTTTATTGAGACGTCACTTCAATTGCAACGTGTTTGAGGCAAAAGCAAGCCAGCCCTATAAAAATACATGTTTAAGCTGGGATTAGAAAAATCTGTTTAGTATAAATTCCTGTTGCTCCCTGTTTTGCCAATTCATCTGCCTTTTGATTGCCTTCCCTATAGATATGGTTGATCTTGGTCTATTCAAACCTACTGATAAGATTTAATATCACTTTGAGTAAAGAGTGAAGTCTCCAGTTTGGGGTTGATTTAGATCTAATAGCATTGATCACAGTCATAGAGTCTAGAATTCAATTTCTATCTTGGACAAGCTCATCCCAAGAGAACAAAAAATAAAGAACCCATTTCTATCAATCTAATCAGATTTCCACAACCCATTAAAATTTTAAATACCATCTCCTGGTTTTGATTGTGTAATTATTTTTAACATCAACGTTTTCGATCACACTCACTAATCCATTATCAGAATGAAAGAGTGCAAGAGTGTGCATTTTTCATCTCTATTTCACTTTCTTTTATTCTGACGATGGATCACAAAGTATGATCCAAAATATTGAATTAAAAATAATTACACAATAAAAAATGAGATGCTGATATTTGTTCAACTCATTTCTATACTAAATTTTAAAAACCCATTAAAAATTATTTAAAATTGAATCAAAATAATGAAACAAAAAAATCCTATAAAATCCTATTGATATATCATAAATGGCATGGGACGCGATGGGAAAAGTAAATAGAGATCAATGCAACTGAATCTGTTGTATTGAGTTCTCCCATCAGGGTGCCCCATTCCTTTTATGCTCAACCACTTTGCCATCTATATATATCTAAAACTCATCTTCTCTCTGCATAATTATCAATCTAACCACTTGTATATATATAGAAATGAACAAGACTGAATCTATTTAAATGGGTAAAGGAACCATCTTTACATTCGAGGAAAGAGATGAAAAGAGATCAGTGTTGAATTGCAATAATTACAATTGGACTTGCATTAATTATACTTGCTTTTCACCAATTTACTGAATTACCATATACTATTTCCATTGCTTTTCACCTATTTATAGAGTTAACTTATAATTTTTCCAAAGAATCCATAAACTTGGAATTGTTGGAAAGCCCATGTCCATTGCTTAAGGTGTGAAAAAGAGAAAATAACCAAAGGGGAGGAGAAAGTAGAAAGTAGTTTTATCTATTTAAACCATCCATCCATAGACTATTTCCCACGAAACTTAATTGACTTTTCAATATTAAAGGGCAAATTGCTAATATAGGAATTCATTTTAAAATGGTGAACAAGATTTAACATTCAAGCTTAATTTTGTTGGAGATAAGAATTAACATTTAAGAGAGCAATTTTGTAGGAGATTTGATTTGTGTACCAGTGTTAAGTTAGTGTGATGGTGATAGTTGTATATTTATGTCTTTTTTAGACCTATTTAGTTAGTGTCATAAATATAATAAGAAGTTTATAATTCATATATCTATATATTCATTCAGTTTATGATATCAATCATTCTTATTTTTTTTGTTAGTGATTTTTAGTTTAATATTCTTGGTCTGTAATTCTATTTTTGATCATTTTAGATCAGCTTGGCAAATGTAGACTTGACCTAGGTCATTTCCATGATCACAAACTATTCTTCAATTTTTTCAGATATTCAAATTCTTGCCTTGCTAACCATTTTATTATTTTTGGGCTTGGTTATTATATTTAAAGTCATCCAAAGAACTCATTTGAAAAACAAAAACATAGGAACCTACTAAGCATATCAAATTTAGAGTTCATTTTTATAAATACAAGCATTACTAGAGAATTACGACACACATTATCCTAAGACCATTACAAAATTTCTTGTTATCCTTTTTTTTATCCATAAGGGGCCAAGGCCGAGATTTATATATTTATAAAATATTAAAAACCTAACAGTGTAATAAAGTTTGCAAGTTCAAAACCCAACCCTACCAAGAGGGTTGTGAACAATAAAGAGAGCACCAAAGGCTCAACCGACAGTAATAATGAGTTTTAAACAATGCATAATTCAAAAGAAAACTAAAGAGTAAACACCAAAATATTCACAAAAAAGCCCCTTGAGGACTTATCTCTTGGCATCAATCTGATGCCGAAGTGGTATTAAATTCTCTGAGCTTTCTGCAGAGTCTGATTTTGGGCTTCCATGCAGGAGAGAGGAGGCACTTTCTTCCTCTTGTTCCTCATCAACAATATCCTCCACTGGGTCCTCCTCTTCATCCTCTTCTTCACCAGCCCCCGCTTCATCTTCTCCATCATCTTCCTCTTCCTCTTCCCCTTCCTCAACCTCCATTCCTTCGTCTTCCTCCTCATTGTTTGAAGAGTCTGGGCTTCCCAAGACGTCCAATTTATCTTCATATTTGTAATGGTAGACTCGGGTAATGGATTCATCTAACTTGTCCCTGTAAGGAACATTCAAACAGTCCTCTATACCAAGAAATTTGGTGATAAATTGTAATCCTCTTCTCATCATGCTCTTGCGTAGTTGATGGTCTTCCCACTCACATCCCCATAGAATGAAGAGATGTCCAGGAGGCCCGTCATAGATATTTCATCTTGGGAAAGACCCAAAGCCATAAAATGGTTCTCCAGTGCTCATGACCGTGGCGAGATCCCAAGGCAGTGGGGTGGTAAGATTAGCATCGATGTTGATAATGGCATTGTGAAGACCCACCATATATTTATTTGAAAAAAAAATAGCTGCAAATATCCTCTGCTAGGATTTTGGATGAACCCACAACCAAGAGGATAGCCAGAAAACTAGCACATATATCTGAAAAAGACTCTAAATCTATAGTTAGTACTAAGGAAGTTGAAACTAGGAACTTTCCTCACCGCGTGTATCACCAGACAGTGCTGGAAGTTGGAAAATTCCATGAGTTGATTAGTGGTGATGGGGGTGTTGAAGGAGACCTGCTCTAATTCAGAGTGGAGTTTGATTGGAGTATCCATTTGCAATTTCTAAAGCCTAAGCAGACCTGTGCTCTAGAAAAGAAACCTGTTTTGTTAAACTCCAAGAAAAATCTACAAAAAGGAGTCTAAGATCTGTATTAAATTTGTGCGCCAACCCACATGCATGAATTGCCCACTTGGTATAGACCATCACATCACCACCATCTGCAAACTATTTGCATACCATCATGATCCTATGACATGTCTCAAGGAATTTTGCAAGATTGGCAATTTCCAATTTTGGAGTTAACTAAAAAGCACCTTCATAAATAAGTCATCATTCTTCTCCGAGAAATAAGTTAACGGTTTCACTAAAAAAGGAGATAAAAGAAAGGTTTGTATAAAAGCCTAAGGACAATAGTCCTTTCTAACAGAAGTGATGAAGGATTTGTAGAGAAATTGTGCCCAACAAATGCATAGTAAATATGATGTCACTAAGGGAGAGATTGTATAGCCTCAGAAGTAAACCACCCAAAGCTTCTGGAAACTAGTTGTCTTATCCAAGTACTCCTTCATCACACAAAAAACCATATTCTGTAGAGGAGGCGATCAACATTAATGTCAAAAAGATATGAGGTGACCAATTTCTTTCCTATCAAATTCTGCCTCCAGGTGACCATTAAGGAGTGTTTCTAGTTGTCGTGTCATGCCTGTCCAATGTACTTTTGATATTCACCCAAGGCAACTTTGTTAGCCAGTTCATCCTCCAAGTGGTTCCCTTCACAAAATATGTGGTTAGCCATTGTAGATTCAAACTTTTTCATTAAGTTTAAAATGACTTCCAAAGTCGCTTGCAATTTCCAATTTGGCGTGAGACCAGTTCTAACTGCATTGATTGTTACCAAGGAATCCCCTGCAATTTCCAATTTCTTCAAACCCAATTCAAAAGCAAGAGACAAACCGAACAACAATGCTTTGAACTCGGCCATGTTGCATGTGTCTATTTCTAGAGGTCTTGCCAATTTGATGATGATTATACCCTCACTAGAGTGAATAATGCAGCCCACCCCTGAAGGACCAGGATTACCTCAAAACTCAATTTAAACCATCCCTGAGAAGGGGGAAACCAAATGCAGTTTTCTCTGAGATTGACATTTTTTTTCACACCTCTACTGATTATGGGGGGCGTTTTTTGTCCAAACCAATTTTTTTATCATTTTATCATCCCAGCTAGTATAGTACTAATGTTGTGTACTTTGAATTTTTATGTAGGCATTCATAACCTCCACTATAGAAGCTTCAATTTGATTCAGAATTGAAGGTTTATCAAGTGATATATCTTGGAAGATTCTTATGTTTCTTTCTTTCCATAACTCCCAAATTAATATAGAGGGAGCTATGATCCATAGATTACCACTTAAAATATCTTTGAAGAGCTGCAACCAAGAGGTGAAAAGGGAGAGAATGTTATTTGGAAGAGCTAAGGACCATCCTAATTTTGCACATAACCATTCTCAGCATTCTGATGCAAAGGGACAAGTGAGAAGCAGGTGATTAGTGTCTTCTTCACAATTGTAACATAGAGAACATCTAGAGGGGCCACAATATCCCATTTTCATGAACCAATTAGCAGTTAGAATTCTACCTTGAATTGCTTCCCAAGAGAATAGGCCTTCTTTGGGAAGACAAACTTTATTCCAGCATAACTGGTTGAAGAATTGGAATTGATTCTGAGAGGAGGTACCTGAAATAATTTTGTAACCATCTTTCACCTTGTATTCCCTTGTTTTGGAGCCATTCCAGGTACATTCATCATAACCCTATTTGATCAAGAAGAATCTGTCTTCAAGTAATTTCCTCAGTTTCTGAAGTTCCAAAGGATCACTTTAGAGCTATTCAAATTGTCTCCACTATCAAGATCCATCTACTTGGTCTTGGGAGCCAGGAATAATGTAGTCTTTTACCAAAGGACCCCAATTATCAGTGCAAATTTTTCTGATGTTATTTTGGCCCAACATATGATTAATGCTAGGAAAACCACCCCATGAATCTTCCCAAAATCTGGCTATAGATCCATCCTTGATGTTCCAAGTGATGTTGTCCTCAATGATATCTCTTGATTTGGAAATGAAATTCCAAATTCTAGAGCCTCTGGGGAGATGTTTAATTCTTGCCACCTTTGCATCCTCTCTATGATGAAAGTATTTGCCTCTGATTATTCTTACCCATTTGAGATTCTTTTCCTTGAGAATTTTCCAATAGAGTTTTTCTCTAAGAGCCTGGTTTTTCCAACGCTAGTTTTTGATTCATGTACCACCTTCCTTGATAGGTTTGCTGATATTATCTCATGAAATAAGGGCAAATTTCCTTTTGGTGTCAGCTCCTTGCCAATTGTTTTTTTGAGTTTTTTGATCATATCCATGTAACAACCTAAGGGAAGTTAAAGGCAAGACATTAAGTATATGGGAATTGATGTCAAAGTTTCTTTAATCAACACCACCCTACCAGCCTATGAAAGCTATTTAGATTTTCAAGAGTCCATTTTCCTGTCCATTCTCTCACCAATTGGTTTCCAGGCAAAATCTATCCTCAGGGCTTTGTCAATTGGGATGCCAAGATAAGAGCATGGGAGATAATTGATTTTGAATTTCAGCAACTTTTCTATCTTCTACTAAATTTTCTTTTTGTTATGGAAGAAGAAGATCAAAGATTTATCTTTGTTTGCCACTTTCCTTGAAGCTAAAGCATAAGAATCAATAAATTTTTTAATGTATAAAGCCTCCCTAATGATGCCTTTCCCAAAAAGAAGTATGTCATCTGCAAATTGTTGGTGTGTGACTGCCTTCACCGAGGAAGTGATTTCCACACCCTAAATAGACCCTTGATTCTGGAGACTAATGAACCTATGCCCCAAAGCTTCTGCCATGATGATGAATAAAAAGGGAGATAGGGGATCTCCTTGTCTAATTCTATGAGATCCTTCAAAGAAGCCAAAGGGAGACCATTTAAAAGGATCAAAAATTTTGGGGTTGATATGCCATAATATATTAGATTAATCCATGCTTTAGAAAAACCAAATTTCTCCATGCATTTTGCTAAGAACCTCCATTCCACCTTGTCATAGGCCTTCTTTATGTCCAGTTTGATTATCATGCTAGGATGCTTGTTACATTGAATTGATTGAATGACTTCTTGTTCTATAATGATGCCATCTAGGATTGATCTCCTTGGAACAAAACTGGTTTGTTCCTCCCCAATAATCTTACCTAAGACCAATTTTAATCTATTGGCTAAAGCTTTAGAAAAGATTTTGTAAATAGTGTTGCAAAGATCTATTGGTCTAAATTCATCCATACATTTAGCTTGGTCTTTCTTGGGAATTAGAGAAATGAACTTGTATTATTGATTTTAGTTAGAAATCTACGTGAAGAACAAACTACCTTTAAAGCATCTATGAGTTCCTTTCCAAATATATGCCAACAATGCAGGAAGAAGATGGGTGGGAATCTATCTGGGCCTAGAGCTTTATCCGGAGCCATGTGTGAGAGATCTTCCAAGATTTCCTTCTCTAAGAATTTAGATAGAAGAAATGAGTTATCCTCATTAGAGATAATATTTGGGATGTCCACCAGTAAATCCTCCTGAGCATTGAGGTGAGAAATATCAGAGTGGTTTAACAATTTGGAATAGAAATTGACTATTCCCTTTTGTATCTCTTTCTGATCTTGAAGAAGAGTCCCATCACCATTATAAATTTGATGAATCCTATTGACACTCCTGCGCTGTTTGGTGTTGTTATGAAATTGTTTTGTATTTTTGTCTCCTGCCTCCAACCAATTTTCTCTAGATTTTTGCTTCCAAAATGTTTCTTCCTTTACCGAAATTTCCTCTTGATCTCTTAATAGTTCTCTTTCCAAATCATATCAATCCTTATTCATTCCTTTCTGCATAATGATTTCATTCAAATCCTTAAGTTTCTTCTCCACCTCAGATTTCGAAGAGAAGATGTTATTTAAATGTGTTTTGTTCCAAATAAGCAAGTTTTGTTTAATGTACTTGAGTTTTGATACAGAACAAAATAGTTTTGACCCTTTTATCTTGCATTCCGCCCACTAATCCGACACTAAATTAAAAAAAATTGCATCCTTAAACCACATATTTTTTAATTTGAATGGGCACTGGTGGGGTTTATTCTCCTCCACAATTTCCAATTGCATGGGGAAATGATCAGACCTTGAGTTTGAGGAAATGGATGCTTTGATATCAAATGGAAAAAGAGTAAGGTCCCCTTTGAAAAAGAATCTATCTAATTTTTTTGCAATGTTGTTAGGTCCCAGTTTTCTATTTGTCCAAGTGTACTTTCTGTTGTTAGGTTTGTAATTCCATCAAATTTTTTGAATGTAGCCAATCTTTGAAACTTGTTTGTGATTGTGATTATTTTTGTGAGCCCCCAAGGTTTTGTGAGGTATGAACAATGGCATTGAAGTCTCCCCCTAGATGGATGTTCTCGTTTGCATGAGCAAGAAGAAAACTACTTATGTATGCCCAACCTTCCAATTTCCTCGTGCTAAGATTTGGGACATACACATTTATAATGTAAAATTTTAAATTGGATACTAAACTTCTGATTTTAGCACCTAACCAGTTAGAGCTCTTATCCAAACTTGAGCAAACAAGATGTCTCAGATTCCAGAGAATAGAAATTCCTCCTGAAGAACCAATTGCTTCATATCCATTTGTAGACCAATCTTGTTATCCTGATGCAAGAGCATCCTGGGTGTAAGGGCAATCTTGCATCACCCAAAAATATGTGTTTTTCTATTCAATAAGGGCTATTTTGTACAAAGCTACTATTTTTGGAAACTTACTATTTTTAGTAAGTTG
>MU225828.1:405774-438109 GCA_018584345.1 Thuja plicata | reverse complement strand
ATTCTGAAGTTTGTAATTCCACATTTGTGGAGCCAATAAGAAGCCAATTTTCTGTTCTTGCAAATTTTTGTTGTTTCTCTCTTTGTTTCTGTCATGTACTTGTGGTATTAAGGGGAGTCCCCTTCATCATATCCTTAATGCCCATTACAACATGAATTGATGACATGGTAAGAATAATACAAAGATATGGACAACAGTTGGATTCCAACCCTAAACTCATCCCAATCTTTCCTACAACAAGGGAGGGAAAACCCTTCAATGCTCCTCCACCTAGGAAAGTTTGGCTAGGATACTATTGGGATATTTTAAAGAAAGAGTTCAAAGAATACACGAATATAGAAATAAACAACTTCCAGTTCACAACAAAAGTCATTTTGCATTAAGGGGAATTGACTCTAGCAGATCCAAAGAAGGGCCTCCAACATTAGGATCTAGAGAGAATCAAAATATGTTGGTATAAAAGAGTTGAAAGGGGTATAGATAGGTCACAAAAGACGCTCCAAACATAAAGGATAGGCTAAGACAACCATACAACCCAGGAAGCATCCATCACATTCTTAGAGGAATTTCTCAAAGCAAGAATGAACATTTACAACATCAAGCCATTATTTGTAATTTTTGGAACATTACCCTCTCTTTTTAGGAATTATATAAATGGACCCAAGATCATTGGAGTGACATAAATGACATTGAACCATTAGTTTTCCCTATTGGTTTTCTTGTGGCGATATTCAAATCAAAAGAAAGTAGGGATAAATTCTTTAAAAAAAATGTTGGTTTTATAAAAGCTCTAGATTACATATGCAACATTGGAGTCCAAATTTTGGTAGTAGGAATAAAAATATCAAATTTATTCCTATGTGGATCCAACTAGAAAACCTACCTTTAGAATATAGAGAAGGTGACACATTGGAGGTAGTGGGAAACAAACTATGTATCTTTCTAAAACTGACCCTTATATTGGAATCTCACAGCCCTAAAATCTGCATTATGATGAATATCAAAAAAGAAGTTCCAAGATTGATTAAAATCACTTCGAATTTCAAAGTGTGGATTCAAAGGATTTTGTATGATCATTTAGATTGGGCTTTGGAAACTATTCCTCACAAAATAGAATGTGGCTAAGTTCTTCAAGACACAGAGGAACTTTGCAGTATAAAATCATTCAAAATATCAAAACCTTCTAAAGTAGAGGAGGTATGGAGATCAACCAAGTCAGGATTTAATATCCTCCTCCTACAAACAGATAAGAATATGGTGGAAGAGATAGAAAAATAAGATAAGATAAATGAGTTGGAAGACAACGGGTATATAGACAATATTTTGCCGATCCTCTAGATTGTTTATCGAAGATGGCCCCACTTTTGTAACAGAGTTCATGAAAGAAAGTTAATTAAGGTAGTCAGTCGAGGATTTGAGGAGAAGAAATATCAACCCAACATAATGCTCAGAGAAAATAGGGATTTATATAGTAAGGAAGCCAATTATCAGTGATTAAGCCATTGAAAAGAGATATAATCCCAACAGTCAGGGAGATGTTTGATAGAGCAAAATTGAATTGCCTCCAGCAGAATGTTGAAGAATTTAGAAGGATTGCTAATGTTGAGTCTTTTTCTTGGGGGACGAAGAATGTGAACATACTTCAAAAAGTGGGTAAACATGGCTATGGTCATATTTTTTATCATAACAACATCGGGTCTTTATCAGTGATAGATGAAAACAAATCTTGATCAATATTGGATATTCATATGTCTAGAATGACTCAAGAATCCCATAAAGAAATTCCCAACATTAGAACTCAAGAAATGTTAATTTTTATTAATAAATGTTTGGAAGAGGTCCAAATAAAAATAACAGTAGAGTTAGTAGATTAGGTGTTGGCATAAAAAATGGAAACAAAACCCCTCTCTAACTCTAAGAAAATAGCCCCGATAGTTGAGGTTAGGCAAAAATCAGAGGCTATAAACAAGAAAAAGGTGAGTGTGCTGCTAGAAGAAAGTCATTTAGGAGGTGTTCAACGTGATGATGAGATAGTCAAGGGGAATGTATTTGATGATATTTTAGATGAAAGATTAATTGACATGTTAAATATTGTTAGACCTTATTCTAGTCCAATTTTCCACACTCATAAGGATAAAGAATCTAACAAAGTGAAGGACGCTCGGTTCACAAAAGGATTTTCAAAGCTGATCAACATCCATACCCCTGGTGTAGTAGAAAGTCCTGCAGACAAAACTGTAGATTTCACTCCAAAAGGACAGATAAATTGGATGGGGAGGTAGGAAGTCTAACAATAGGTTGCAGGAAATCTTAAGATTAATGGAAAAGGAAAATCTATGAAGATCAAAATTTGTTCCTCTAAAGAATAAATATAAGGGAAAGAAGCTTGAAATTCCAGGGTGTTCAACCAAGAAGGATAGATTTAAGGAATTGGAATTTGATCACATTTCTCCTCAAAAGAGTGGTACTAGAAGTAGGTATCAAAACTTTTTAAGATTAAAGGAAGATGGTTTTTGTAACAATTTAGAGAACAATACAAGTGTGGATGAAGGAAGTTTGCATAATGAGGGAAAGCGTAGGCCTTGAGTTAAAGATGGTTTACTTATACTACAATGCATAAATAAAAAGAGTTGCAATGGTTGGAGAGGGAAAGAGAAGCTGACAATTTCTAGTTCAAATGATGGTGATCAAAGTCTGGATATTTTTCCCTAGGCTTCAAACGGTTTTTGAATTGTTTGGAATTGCAGAACAAGGTAAGTTAAATAGTGATAATAAAATGGAGAGGAAAGAGCTGGAATATTTAGATAGACTTTTGGATTCGAATTTCCCAGAGGAGGGAGACTTTTTTAATGATTTAGAAGGTTATTTCAACTCTTGAATAGCTGATCAGGATGTTGTGAGGGATGGGGATAGAGAGGATTTTTCCTAGTAGGAGGGTATGGATCAATCAACAAATTTAAATTTGGGAATCAAAAGGATGACTTCAAGAAAATTTTCTTCGGATTGTGGGAAGAAAAATAAGAAAGGGAAAGGTCGTAATTCTTTATCTACTTTAAGAAGTGAAGATGGGGAAGCATTAGATCAAAACAAAATTACAACATATTTATATGTAGGGAAGGGGAAGTTCCTTCCCAAGGAGAGATGAAGGTTATTTCATGGAATGTTAGGGGCATGAATGCCTCTAACAAGCAACGTATTATTAAGCATTGCATTTTTACATTCAAGGCAGACATAGTCATGCTGCAAGAAGCAAAGTTGAGCTTTGATCAAATGAAAAAGTTCAAAAAATCAGTAGGCAATTTGTAAATTAAGTTTGAGGAGGCCACAAGTACTTCTGAGGGTTTGGTAATCATGTGGAATTAGGGAAGAGTATTGTTAGAAAAGATAGATGGCAGAACCAAATTGGATGGGAGGTACAGTTAAGAGTCTAACTTCAAATTTGAAGTTTTCTATTATAAATGTCTACGGTCCTATCCCAACAAAAAAAAGGTAGTTTGAGAAGAGATTAGTGGCACCTTTGGAACTTGGATAGAAAAAAAAACATCATTGGTGGGGACTTCAATGTCATTCTTCATCTCTTAGAGAAAAGTGGAGTTATACAAAATGAATTCCAACTGCAAACCAATTTAAAAAATTGTGTGGCCAGAGAGAGAGTTTATTAGAGAATGAATTGGAGAATGGAACGTATACTTGGAACAACAAGAGGTTGGGCTTTAGTCATATTGCTGAAAAATTAGATAGATTTTTATTTAAATGAGATTTTTTATCTTTTCATAATTTTGACTTTAAAACATCTATCTCACTTATATCAGGTTCAGATCATTTCCCTATTCAGTTGGATATTATGGAAGAAAATAAACCTTTGCTATGCCCTTTCAAATTTGAGAATATGTAGATGAAGGATACAATATTTATGATAATCATAGAAAACTAGTGGAAGGAATAAAAAATTTGAAGGGTCCAAGCTATTATGCTTTATATCCACATTTAAAAAATCAAAACCAAGCTTCTTTAGTGGAATAGGGATCACTGCAAGAACATTTTTTTATCAAAAAGTTCAATTGAAGAAAATACCAAGGAACTCAATGACCATGTTTTAGCGCAAGGAATGAATATTGAAAAATTCCATAAGGAAAATGAGTTTTTGATTATGGAAAATAGGTTTTGATGGGTGCCTGAAACCTTACAGTAGCTATAAAAGAGACCTTAAGCAAATAAGCATTACAAACCAAAGATCAGAAAACTATCAAAACAAGCATAACAGTCACAACGACAAAAAGCCAGGATCAACTATCCAAAAAGCCAGGAACAAAAGCTAGGTCCATCCTTTAGGCTATATCTCTAAGAATCTCTTCTGCCCTGATCTCCAGCTCTGTCATTCTTCCAGCAGCTTCTCTGATTTCAGCCAACTCCTTGTCAGCTCCCTTGTCTGTCTTATTCTTTACATTTTCCTCTTCATTGAGTTGGTTCCTCTCTCCTTGCTCCTACCTTTCCTCTGTATTACCTTTTTGTTCTTGGACCTTATCAATTATGACCTTAATATTGTCATTAGAAGCTTTTAGAATATTATAACTCTGCTCTGCAATTTTAACCATTGTAGCTTCTATGTTTTCAATTTTGTTTTTCAGTTCAATCATTCTGTTGTCCAGCTCTCTATCCTCCGCTATGTTTTTATTGTTTTTGATAATGTTTTCCTTCTCCATTGTGTCCATCCTTTTTTTCATGTCATCAATTTCATAATAGGTCCATTTGGTTGTTCTGTAGCTGTCTATTGCGTTGTTCTTTGCATTATTCATCACACCCATTTGCGGTATTTCCCTTGCACTGTCACTAAATATCACCATAGCAGGGTCAATGAGTTCCTCCATCTGTATTCTTCCCTCTTTATTTTCCTTTACCAAGGTTTTTACCAATTCTCTGTTAATACCCATTTTGGCCGAGACCGAGTTGAAGTTTCTCCAAACCACTTTCTTATTTTTACCTGTAATACTACAGGTGTACTGTTCTTCACCATACTTAGCAAAGCTCTGGCTAATATTCTCCTCTTCATTGTCCATTGCCTGACACTCCTCTTTGTCATCTTTCTCTTCTTGTGCCTCATTCTGTTTGGCCTGCTTCTCCTCCTTTTTTTCCACTTTGACTCTTTTGGATCTCGTTGTCCTCTTCCCCGAGTTATCCTCTTCATTCTGAGTCAGAATCTTGATAGTGATCTTTATTTTTATTTTCTTTTTCCCTTTCTTCTTCAAAGTTGATTCCTCTCTTGCACTCTCTTGCCCTATTTCCATGCCTTCCTCTTCCTCATTGTATTCCTTGTCCGAAGAGACCTCAATGTGCTGTTTTAAAATTTCTTTTTTGGCTCTGTGTTTTAATGTCTTCTTTTTACTAGAATGTTCCTCCTCTGTATCAGAGTGCATGTCTCTGCTATCCTCTATATCAGAGGGAATGTATTCCTCCTCTAAATCCCCGTCAAAAACCCCTTCCACCTTGTCTTGAATTTCCTTACCCCGAGTACGGGATTTTAAATACTCATAGATCAAAAGAAGTAAGCCCTCATGGAAGGCCAAATTATTTAAGTGTTTCTCCTTATGATCATTTATGTTTTCATTTATAGATGAATAAAGGTAGAAAGGGAGGGAAACCTTAGCCCCATACCTAAAATGGTTGAGGAGTACAAAATGGTGGGTGTTGATGTGGTCAAATCTGGTGTCCAGAGTGAGATATTTGATTATCACCCGCAACACAAAATGCCACAGTGGTTTGATGGAGCTCGGGTGATAAAAAGTGCCTTTCTTGACCAGAGCCCATTTTTTGGCTTCATTTTTGACAAACTTTGTCAGAGCTTTGCTAGAGATTTTCCTATCCCTATAGAATTTCTTTCCTATAATAGGAATGCCTGTTACCGCTAAAACAATTTCCTCAGTCACCATGAAAGTAACCCCATCAATTTTCACCTTGCCCTCCTTCCAGCTATTAACCATCATCTTTGTAACAGATGGCTTCCACCAATGAAGGTGTTCGATATAAGTGGTTACTTCCCCTTCTTTCATAATTTCCCACACCTTTGATCTCCGGCGCCATTTCTCAATTTCTCTCTCTGGCTCTCTCCTTTGTTTCTCTCCTACCATGTCTGCAACTGTTTTGTTTCCTCTGTTTCTTGTGAAATCTGTTTGTATTTTGATGTTTGTTTGGGGTTTCGAGAGCCTTCCTTTATCCTCATAAATGCAATAATTGCTTAAATGCCTCCAAGTGTGCCGATGGGGCATTAACTTGACTTTCCCATCACAACTTTCATACTTGCACATCCCACGGGGATTCTTTTTGCCTCTATCTTTACTCTCCATTATTAGCCTTTTTTATTCTGTTATAATTAGTCATTAATATTTCCAAGTCTGCCCAGAACCCGATCACTTTCCATAATGTTGGCAATCTCCGGTGGTAAATGTTTCCCATCCTTCCAATGTTTAACTTCTTCATACATGACACCCAAGTTTGCTAGCTTGTCTGCCACCTGGTTTGCTTCACGATATTCATGTGCAATGTCGATCTTATCAAAGGACTTCAGAATTTGAATACAATCCTTTATTATATTCTCTATAGTCCAGGAAGCTCCAGTCTTTTCATTGAGATAGTCAATTATATTTTTTGAGTCCCCTTCCACCCATAATTTCTTTATACCCATTTCCTTGGCAAGCTTGAGAGTGTGATGCGCTGCACTAGCCTCAGCATAGTGGTTGGTCTATGATCCTAGGGGTGCTGAAATAAATGCAATTCCTTTGCCATGCGAGTTTCTAATGATTCCTCCCGCCCCTACCTTCCCAGGGTTCCCCTTTGCTGCCCCGTCAAAATTATCTTTGAACCACCCTTCCGGTGGTAAAGACCATCTGCAGCCAAGCCTTTTGTTGAGGTTGTTTAGTCCTTTTAAGTGAGTAGAAGTGTTTCTGCCTTTGCAAATGGTGTAGTTTACCTTAAGTGCATTAGCAATTTTCTGGGCTACAACCTTTACCGGGGTGATCTGTTCCCTAAAGATCTTGTTGTTTCATTCCTTCCATAGCCCCTAGCAGATGTGTGGCATATCCCAACCCTAGAGATGATGGCCACTCCCCCCCAGTTGCCATTGTTCAAAAAGATCAAGGGTGGTATTAGGAAAACACCAGGATGTCTCGAAAAAACCTAGGAAATGATGCCATATCTTCCTGGAAAAATCATAGTGGAGAAAAAGGTGGTCGACGTTTTCACTTTGAGTTTTGCAAAGGATACATCTATTAGGAATGTAGTGTCCCCTTTTAATAAGATTGTCCACTGTCAAGATATGATTTTGAAGCAAAGTCCACAAGAATATGTTAACTTTAGGGATGATACCAGGGAACCAGGCCTTCACCCAAGCAGGTATAGTAGTAGCCCCCTTCATCGAAGCATATCCTAATGCCGCAGTATAGTTGCCATCCTTGCGCTCCCCCCAAACCAAGACATCCTCATTAAGAGAAAGGGGAGTGTGCCCTAGATATACCATAAGGGGTTTAAGATCCTGGGACACCTCAGTGAGATTGATCCATTTATTGTTAATTCTATAATCAATGACTCTGCTACCAAACCTGTCCATGCAATGTTCAGCCCATTTGTTGTAAAGCTCCAAATTCCATAGAGGTCCCTTTCTGAGCCTATCATCATGCCAGAAATTTACCTTCTTTCCATTACCCACTTTCCATCTCAATTTTGCAGTCACTATTCCTTTGGTCCTCAGAATGCCATTCCAAATGTGGGAACCCTTCGGGTCGAAGTCTTTGCTAATGAATTGTTTGAAGGTTAAGTTGGCTGCATATTTTTATTTCATGATGTCCCTCCATTCCCTTGTTGAATTGAAGATTCTCCAAATTTTTTTGTCTTGCAAAGCTTTGTTGAACCGCTTCAGTTGTTTGATCCCTAGGCCTCCATATTTTTTTGGTTTACATACCTTATCCCAGGCCACCAGTGGGTATTTCTTGTTTCCATCTTTGTCTACCCATAGGAACTTTCTCTGGATGGCTTCCAGAGTGTCAGCCACCTTTGTAGGGATAGTGAATAGGCTAAGAGCATAGGTAGGGAGGTTCTGGAGTGTGGATTGAATCAGAGTGATTTTCCCAGCCTGACTCAGGGTGATGCCCTTCTAGCCCACCAATTTCCTGTTGAATCTATGTATAAGGCCTCCCTAGAAAGCCTCTGGGGGTTTGCTTCCAAGCGGAAGGCCTAGATAGGAAGCAGTAAAGGAGATAATGCTGCAGCCTAGGATACCATCCATTCTCCTCTATCTGTCCTCTGGAGTGTTGATGAAGAAAACCGAGCTCTTGTTCCAGTTAATAAGCTGCCCCATAGCGCTGGAGTAGGAATTGAGAATTTTCTTTACATTTCTAGCCTCCTTCACTAAAGACTCCCCCCACAGAATAGTGTCATCAACAAATTGCTGATGAGTAAAAGTGAAAGGAGCGAAAGAGGGTCTTAGCCCCCTAATAAGCCCCCTGATTCTATGTTCTTGAATAAACCTTCCTAAGAAATCAACCAAGATGATGAAAATGATAGGGGAGAGGGGGTCCCCTTGCCAAAGTCCTCGAGAGGATTTGAAGAATTCTGAGGGAGATCCATTCACCAAAACTATGAAAGACAGGGTAGTAATCAGCTGGGAAACGATCTTTAAGACCTTTCCATTGAAACCAAAGGCCCCCATAATGTTGCTTAGGAAGGTCCAGTCAACCCTATCATAAGCCTTGGAGAGATCCAGTTTGAGCAGGAAGCCTTTCCTCTTGCCTTCTTCCAAAGAGTGAATCACCTCGTGCACCACCATTATTGAGTCTAGAATTTGCCTTCCGGGGACAAAACCCGATTGTTGGGGAGCGATCAGAGCCGGGAGGGTCTTAAGAAGTCTGAGAGTTAAGAATTTCAAGATGATCTTATAAAAAGAGTTACACAGACTAATAGGCCTAAAACAATCAAAAGAATTCGCTCCTGGGATCTTCGGGATGAGGACAAGGAAAGTGGCGTTGATCTCCTTGAGAAGGCTTTTGGCACCAAAAAATTCCTGGACCGCTTTGACAATGTCTTCTTTGATAATTTCCCAATAATTCTGGAAAAAGAAAGAAGGGAACCCGTCTGGGCCCAGGGCTTTCTCCGCTGGTAAAGTAAAGACCGCTCTATGAATTTTGGCCTGATCCAGGATCGCCACCATGATCTTATTCTATCTTTCTGAGATCACCTTAGGGAGAGATTGAAGAATAGTCTCCTGATCATTCAAGCTGAGTTTAAGCTCTTTTGAGAGGATTTGAGTAAAGTACTTGATGGCCTCATTTGCAATCTCTTTGTCTTCCTTCAAAGTCTGATCCCCTTTCTTAATAGCCTTGATTCTATTAGCTGTCCTGTGTTTCATGGTAGATAGGTGGAAAAACCAGGAGTTTTTATCCCCCTCCTTCAACCATACTGATCCAAACCTTTGCCTCCAGTACATCTCCTCCTTAATCACAATGTTATGAAAATCTGTCAAAATGTCTTTTTCAGCCCTGATTCTATCATCATCATACCCATGAATTTGGATCTCTTCTTGGATCGTAGCCAGCTCAGATTTTATCCTGTCTTTATTTTGGAAGATATTACCAAATTCTCTTTTGTTCCATTTTCTGATCTCCATTTTGATGTTTTAAAGCTTCTTAGCCACTCTATACTACGCGGTCCCATCCACATCTATGCCCCACCGGTCCTTGATCTTAGATAGGAGGTTGGGGTGGGTGGTCCACATCTTTTCAAATCTGAAGGGGAAGGCCTTTTTCCTATTAAGATATGCCATATTAAGAGCAATCAGAGAGTGGTCTGATCCGAACCTTTCCAAAGAGGAAGGTGACACTGATATAGATTCATCCAGTCCATAGAGATGAGGGCTCTGTCTAGGAAAACTTGAATGCACTCTTTACCCATACACCTATTTGACCAAGTTAAAAATCCCCCCCTAATTCCACATCAACAAGAGCTAGGTCATTAATCAGACTTGCCAGATGCTATATGCTGTCCAGGTCCGGTGGCAAGCCCCCAAACTTTTCTGATTCCAGAAGGGGGGTATTGAAGTCCCCCATAATAGTAGTTTTTGGTTCAGTGATTTTGGAAGAAAGAGTATGAATCTTTTCCCAGAAAGTGAGTCTTGTGAGCTTAGTGTTAGGCACATAAATGTTCATGACAACCCATCCCTCCTGAGAAGATGAATTAGTGAAATGCATAAGTAAGATATTGCCCTCATTCCATGCGACTTGGGCATTAAGGTTATCCTTCCAAAGCATCAAAAGGCCTCCAGAAGCTCCGTCTGAATCTGATGCCATGCTCCTCATACTTTTTCCAAAAGAAATGCCTACAACTTTATCCTTTTTCATTTTAGTCTCTTGTATTAAAAAAATATCAGGTTTGTGGTCTCTAATCATGTTTCTTATGATTTCTTGTTTATGGGCTCTGTTTAGCCCATGGATGTTCCAAGATATGATCTTCATACTGTCTTAAGAGATTCTTGGATGGTCCTCTAGTACCCATCCACAATATTTCTTTTTGATTCTTCCTTTCTAATTTGAGACATACTCTTCCTACCAGGTGTGTTTGACTTGCTTCCTATGTCTACTTTAGCCCTACTTCTTGTTGTTGCGGGTGATGCTGGGGATGGTTCTCTACTATTTTTATTTTTCATTGTTATCCATGCTCCCTCATTGTCCTTTGATACATCTTTGTACCTATCAAAAAGAGCTTCCATTCTTGACATTTGATCCGGTGTAGAGGAGGAAACCATTTCCAAGAACCTGCTAATTTTCCTTGGTGAAAGGAGATCGCTGCTGCTTTCATTTGGAAGCTGGGAGAGGTTAGGTTCCTTACCCATCTTGAATCACCCCTTTTCCTATGTTTCAGGGACAAGAGAGAGGTCAATATTGACCTCTTCTGTCTCCCCCTCTACAGAAGGCTCCCTGCTCTCCTTGTCATATGACCCCTTATCGTCCCCCATCTAAGTTTGGCTAACTACAACTGCTTCACCCTCTATGTCAATATTTGGGAGGGCTGTTGATTCCTTCTCTATTGATATAGCCTTTTAAAAAGATAGTTTTTCTATGTGCCTTTCCCGGCTCTCACCAGAAAGAATCCCTTGCGGGATTTTCTTTAGTTGTAACTTGTCACTCGAGATTTTCTCTATCCAGATTTTTTTTGTGTGTAAGAGGTCCTTATGCAAGGTCTGGTCATCCTACCTCTTGCCTTGTTTAATATACTCCTTCTGAGTAGTTTCCTTTGCCATGGCCATTGGGCACCTGTTAGCTTTATGTCTGACTTTCTTACAGTGGAAACAGACAAAAGGGACACTCTCGTATTCAATCATTTGCACTCTTCTTCCCAATCTGGATTGGAAAATAATGGATTTAGGCATGTCTTTGTCCACATCAACTCCAATGAAAATCCTCGCATAAGTGAGTCACTTCTTTGCTGCTGTAATAGGGCTAATAGATAGTAGCTCCCCGAAGGATTTGACAATACCCTCAAAAACATCCTTATGCCAATACTCTAGAGGCAGCTCAGGAAGTCACGCCCAAACAGGAGCTTGGGTCTGAAAGTCTTGTTTGAGATCTAGATTAGAGGTCCATTTTTATAGAATAAGGGTAGATCTGCCTATTGACTGATTCCCAACACAGAGGATTTTTGACAGGTCCTCTAGACAAGAAAACTCAAAAGACATGAAACCTTTTTCCATTGCCGTTACCGCAACCTGACCTTTAATATCCTATTTTTTTTTAACAAAGGTTCTAACTATTTTGATATTGGGTTTGGAACCAATGAACTTACCCACCAGAGTAGCAGCCATGCTCAAAATATTATGATCTATAAGCTCAGATGGCAGTTCTAAAGCATAGGTCCCTTTATCTTTGTTTGAAACGAGCTTGATATTTGGGAAAGGAGACTTACCAGAGGGTTTGACTCTGAAAAGATTAATCCACCACCCCAGTGGGGACCTAGCTGCACCCATCTCACTATTTTCAGGTGCAGACCCATTTTTTCCTCCTGGATCTGGCTGCTGAATCTGTGGGACCCCTTCACATGTCGCATCCTCGGTACCTTGGCTAATACCCTGGCCCTGGAAGGTACTCTAATCGCTCTGTCCCAAGCCAGAAGGTTTCCCACCCAAAGCCAGATTCAAGTTAGTGCCTTCTGACGTCAACCTTTGGTCACCCGCTCCGCTCTCTCGCTCGCTCGCCATTTCTTGCAAGATTGACATTGAGATTGTATTTAATTAATTGAGGATACATAAGGAAAATGAGTTACTCATACATTACGAGGATATTTTGGCTAAAGAAGATTTTTTTTGTTATAGAAATCCAAAGAGATTTGGCTTGAAGGGGATACGAATACAAATTTTTTCCATAATAACACCAAATAGAGGAGAAGTGTTAACAAAATTCATAAATTCAATGATGAGGATAGAAAAACCATAGGGGATGAAATGAAGATTCAAAAAAAGATAGTTAGCTTCTACTCAAACCTTCTCAACAACATTGAAGGATCAGATTTGGTAGCTCAACATGAGATGTTAAGAGATATCCCTCATATAGTCACAAATAAGGATGTAATAAAATACTAATGCCAAAATTGTCAACAAAGGAAGTTATGAAAGCTTTAAATCATATACACCTAGACAAAGCACCTATCCCAGATGGTTTTCCAATAGTTTTTTTCATAAGTGCTGGCCAATTTTGGGAGGAGAAATGACTAAGGCATTGGAGTTCACAAGATCATCATGAAGGTTCTTGAGAGAAATTAATAACACTTTTATGGTCTTAATCCGAAAGAAAGACAAAGCTACATGTTTGGATGAATTTAGGCCAATTTATCTATGCAATACCATCTACAAGGTGTTGAAAAAGACTCTTGCTAATAGACTAAAAAATTATTTGTCAAAAATATTAGGAGAAGAGAAAATAGACTTTGTTCCGGGTAGATAGATTTTTGATGGGGTAATCATTGCTCAAGAAGCTATCCACTCTATTCAGAAGAATAAAAATCCAAGTATGATTATCAAATTAGACATCAAGAAAGCATATGATCAAAAGGATTGGAGATTTTTATCTAAGTGCATGGAAGCATTTGGGTTTTGCAAGTCTTGGATAAATTAAATTTTTTAGTGCATCTCTTCTCCTAGGTACTCTATTCTAATAAACGGAAATCCATATGGATTTTTTGAAAGTTCAAGAGGAATCAGGCAAGGTGACCCTTTGTCCCCATTCCTCTTTATCATTATGGCTAAAGCTCTGGATATAAAATTATGCAGACTTCAAAGAGATGGTAGTCTTACTGGGGTGGAAATGACATCTTCATATCAACCCATTACCCACTGACAGTTTGTAGATGATACAATGTTACTTGGAAAGGGTTGCATAGGGGAAGCACTTCAGTTGAAAAAGATGCTTATAACATATGTTATGACCTCAGGGCAAGTGGTAAATCAAGACAAATCTCAAAATTTCTTCTTCCATGTCAAAACAAGGGTGAAAAATCATATTTTGAACTCGCTGGGCTTTAACAAAGGTAAACTTTCTTGTACATGTACTTAGGTATAGTACCACAAGACAAATCATTAAGAACAACCTCTGCTTGGAAGTCAATAGGGGAAAGATTAGATATGAAAATGGAGATGTGGAAGTCTAGATGGTTATCTTGGGTAGGTAGGATAATAATGTTGAAGAAAACCTTATCTACAATTCATTTTTATTTTATGTCTTGTATCTCATTACCAAGTGGAGCTTACGTGGATCTGGTAAAGAAGTTAAGGAATTTTTTCTGGCAAGGCAAAGACGTGAAAGAAATATGCTTTGATTGCCTGGGATAAAATATGCAATTTGATAGAAAATGGAGGGATGGGTATTAAGAATCAATTATGGCAGAACAAAGCTCCAAGGGGCTAAATTGTTTTGGAAAATCCATAAAGAGCCACACCTTAAATGGGTTAGGATAATAAGAGGAAAGTATCTTTCAAATGTAAGCAATGAATAGATGTTAATATTAGCATACTATCCCATGGGATTTTGTATTTAGAACCTCATTTACAAATGTAGTGATATTATATTCAATCAACTATCATGAGATATAAGAGATGGAAAACAAGCCAATTTTGGAGAGATTCATGGGGAGGTTAACCTATCATAAAAAATATAATAGAAATAGGGATAATTAGAAAAACTTGTGAATCAAAGTGGGGAATTTTTTGAGAGACTACATAGAAATATTTGATCAAAATCTAAAATTTGAATGGAAGTGGAAACATTTTGAAGATTTGAATTTACCAAGGGAAGATATAGACACACTCAGAGAGATCCTAAAGAATAGAAGTATCTCATTCAATGAGAATAATGATGAAATCATTTGGAATGGCTCTAAGTCAGGTTCATGTATAATGCAAAATATGGATACTAGATAACATCTCAACAATGTGAAAGATCTAAGTCCCATTTACTATTTAAATTATGTTGGAACAAACTATGTATGTCAAAGGAAGGAATATTCACATGGGCTACTTTGCAAGGAAAATTTATTTTTGTAGAATGGTTTAGGAGTATTGAGTTTCAAGGGCCATCAATTTGTTTGTTATGCAGTAGTAATGAATAAAACATTAATAATATGCTATTAACATGTCCTTTCTCCCAAGAATGATGGCGGTGGCTATGTGCTAAACTAGGGTGGGTTTCAACATTGCCAAATGACATATTGATATTTTTTCAATCTTGGTCATTTCTATACATAGATAGTTTATTTGAAAGTCTATGGATTATATCACCCTCATTTATTGCTTGGGAAATATAGAAAGAGAGAAATAGGAGAGTATTCCAAGGAAATTACATGGAAATAGGAAATGCTCATAATCTAGGATTGATCTCCCTGGAACAAAACCGGTTTGTTCCTCCCCAATAATCTTACCCAAGACCAATTTTAATCTAATGGCTAAAGCTTTAGAAAAGATTTTGTAAATAGTGTTGCAAAGAGCTATTGGTCTAAATTCATCCATACATTTAGCTTGGTCTTTCTTGGGAATTAGAGCAATGAAAGTATTATTTATTTCAGTCAGAAATCTACCTGAAGAACAAGCTGCCTCCAAAGCATTTGTGAGTTCCTTTCCAAATATATGCCAGCAATGCAGGAAGAAGATGGGTGGGAATCCATCTGGGCCTAGATCTTTATCCGGAGCCATGTGTGAGAGAGTTTCCAGGATTTCCTTCTCTAAGAATTTAGATAGAACCAATGAGTTATCCTCATTAGAGATAATCTTTGGCATGTCCACCAGTAAATCCTCCTGAGCATTGAGGTGAGAAATGTCGGAGTGGTTTAACAATTTGGAAAAAAAAAGTAGAGATAAATTCATTAAAAAAAATGTTAGTTTTATAAAAGCTCTGGATTACATATGCAGCATTGGAGTCCAAATTTTGGTAGTAGGAATCAAAATATCAAATTTATTCCTATGTGGATCCAACTAGAAAACCTACCTATAGAATATAGAAACTTTGGCACATTGGAGGTAGTGGGAAACAAACTAGGAATCTTTCTAAAACTAACCCTTGCATTGGAATCCCACTGCCCTAAAATCTGCATTATGATGAATATCGAAAAAGAAGTTCCAATATTCATTAAAATAATTTCGAAGTTCAAAGTGTGGATTCAAAGGATTTTGTATGATCATTTAGACTGGGCTTTGGAAACTATTCCTCACAAAATAGAATGTGGTGAATTTCTTCAAGAGACAGAGGATCTTTGCAGTATAAAATCACTCAAAATATCAAAACCTTCTAAAGCAGAGGAGGTATGGAGATCAACCAAGTTGGGATTTAATATCCTCTGCCTACAAATAGATAATAATATGTTGGAAGGGATAGAAAAATAAGATAAGCTAAAAGAGTTGAAAGACAATGGGTATATAGACAATATTTTGTCGATCCTCTAGATTGTTTATCAGAGATGGTCCCACTTTTGTAACAAAGTTCATGAAAGAAAGATAATTAAGGTAGTAAATCAAGGATTTGAGGAGAAGAAATATCAACCCAACATAATTCTCAAAGAAACTAGGTCTTTATATAGTAATGAAGCCAATTATCAATGATTAAGCCATTGAAAAGAGATATAATCCCAATAGTCAAGGAGGTGTTTGATAGAACAAAATTGAATTTCCTTTGGGAGAATGTTGAAGAATCTAGAAGGATTGCTAATGTTGAGTCTTTTTCTTGGGCGAAGGAGAATGTGAACATACTTCAAAAAGTGGTTAAACATGGCTATGGTCATATTATTTATCATAACAACATCAGGTTTTTATTAGTAATAGATGAAAACATATCTTGATCAATATTGGATATTTATATGTCTAGAATGACTCAAGAATCCCATAAAGAAATTCCCAACATTAGAACTCAAGAAATGTTAATTTTTATTGATAATTGTTTGGAAGAGGTCCAAATAAAAATAATAGTAGAGTTAGTAGATCAAGTGTTGGCAGAAAAAATGGAAACAAAACCCCTCTCTAACTCTGAGAAAATAGCCTTGATAGTTGAGGTTAGGAAAAAATATGAGGCTATAAAGAAGAAAAAGGTGAGTGTGCTGCTAGAAGAAAGTCATTTAGGAGGTGTTCAACGTGATGATGAGATATTCAAGGGGAATGTATTTTATGATATTTTAGATGAAATATTAATTGACATGTTAGATATTGTTAGACCTCATTCTAGTCCAATTTTCCACACTCATAAGGATAAAGAATCTAACAAAGTGAAGGATGCTCGGTTCACAAAAGAATTTTCAAAGTTGATCAACATCTATACCCCTGGTGTAGTAGAAATTCCTGCAGACAAAACTATATATTTCACTCCAAAAGGACAAATAAATTGGATGGGGAGGCTAGAAGTCTAAGAACAAGTTGTAGGAAATCTCAAGATTAATGGAAAAGGAAAATCTATGAAGATCAAAATTTATTCCTCTAAAGAATAAATATAAGGGAAAGAAGCTTGAAATTCTAGGGTGTTCAACCAAGAAGGATAGATTTAAGGAATTGTAATTTGATCACATTTCTCCTCAAAAGAGTGGTACTAGAAGCAGGTATTAGAACTTTTTAAGATTAAAGGCATATAGTTTTTGTAACAATCTAGAGAACAATACAAGTGTCGATGAAGGAAGTTTGCATAATGAGGGAAAGTGTAGGCCTTCAGTTAAATATGGTTTACTTCTACTGCAATGCATAAATAAAAAGAGTTGTAACGGTTGGATAGGGAAAGAGAAGTTGATGATTTCTAGTTCAAATGATGGTGATCAAAGTCTGGATATTTTTTCCTATGCTTCAAATGGTTTCTTAATTGTTTGGAATTGCATAACAAGTTAAGTTAACCAATAGTGATGATAAAATGGAGAGGAAAGAGCTGGAATATTTAGATAGACTTTTGGATTCAAATTTCCTAGAGGAGGGAGACTTGTTTAATGATTTAGAAGGTTATTTCAACTCTTGAATAGCTGATCAAGATGGGACGAGGGATGGGGATAGAGAGGCGTTAGAGAAAATAGACTAAAAAATTATTTGTCAAAAATAATAGGAGAAGAGAAAATAGACTTTGTTCCGGGAAGATATATTTTTGATGGGGTAATTATTTCTCAAGAAGCTACCCACTCTATTCAGAAGAATAAAAAATCTAGGTATTATTATCAAATTAGACATCAAGAAAGCATATGATCAAAAGGATTGGAGATTTTTATCTAAGTGCATGGAAGCATTTGGGTTTTGCATGTCTTGGATAAATTAAATTTTTTATTGCATCTCTTCTCCTAGGTACTCTATTCTAATCAATGGGAATCCATATGGATTTTTTGAAAGTTCAAGAGGAATCAGGCAAGGTGACCCTTTGTCCCCATTCCTCTTTATCATTACGGCTGAAGCTCTAGATATAAAATTATGTAGACTTCAAAGAGATGGCAGTCTTACTGGGGTGGAAGTGACATCTTCATATCAACCCATTACCCACTAACAGTTTGTAGATGATACAATGTTACTTGGAAAAGGTTGCATGGGGGAAGCTCTTTAGTTGAAAAAGATGCTTAAAACATATGTTATGACCTCAGGGCAAGTGGTAAATCAAGACAAATCTCAAATTTTCTTCTTCCATGTCAAAACAAGGGTGAAAAATTAGATTTTTAACTCGCTAGGCTTTAAGGAAGGTTAAATTTCCTTTACATGTACTTAGGTATAGTACCACAATACAAATCATTAAGAACAACCTCTGCTTGGAAGTCAATAGGGGAAAGATTGGATATGAAAATGGAGATGTGGAAGTCTAGATGGTTATCTTGGGTATGTAGGATAATAATGTTGAAGAAGCAATTCCTATTTATTTAATGTCTTATATCTCATTACCAAGTGGAGGTTACGTGGATCTGGTAAAGAAGTTAAGGAATTTTTTTGGCAAGGCAAAGACGTGAAAAAGAAGTATGCTTTGATTGCCTAGGACAAAATATGTAATTTGATAGAAAATGGAGGGATGGGTATTAAGAATCGATTATGGCATAACAAAGCTCCAAGGGGTTAAATTGTTTTGGAAAATCCATAAAGAGACATGCCTTAAATGGGTTAGGATAATAAGAGGAAAGTATCTTTCAAATGTAAGTAGTGAATAGATGTTAATATTAGCATACTAGCCCATGGGATTTTGTATTTAGAACTTCATTTACAAATGCAGTGATATTATATTCAATCAACTACTGTGAGATATAAGAAATGAAAAACAAGCCAATTTTGGAGAGATTCATGGGGAGGTAAAAAATATAATAGAAATAGGGAGAATTAGAAAAACTTGTGAATCAAAATGGGGAATTTTTGTGAGAGACTACATACAAATATTTTATCAAAATCTAGAATTAAAATGGAAGTGGAAACATTTTGAAGATTTGAATTTACCAAGGGAAGATATAGACACACTCAGAGAGATCCTAAAGAATAGAAGTATGTCATTCAAGGAGAATAATGATGAAATAATTTGAAATGGCTCCAAGTTAGGTTCATGTATAATGCAAAATATGGATACTAGATAACATCTCAACAACATGAAAGACATAAGTCCCATTTACTATTTAAATTATGTTGGAACAAACTATGTATGCCAAAGGAAGGAATATTCACATGGGCTACTTTGTAAGGAAAAATCCTTTTTGCAGAATGGTTTAGGAGGATTGGGTTTCAAGGGCCATCAATTTGTTTGCTATGCAGTAGTAATGAAGAAAACATTAATAATATTCTATTAACATGTCCTTTCTCCCAAGGATGATGGCGGTGGCTATGTGCTAAACTAGGGTGGGTTTCAACATTGCCAAATGACATATTGATATTTTTTCAATCTTGGTCATTTCTATACATAGATAGTTTATTTAAAAGTCTATGGATTATATCACCCTCAATTATTGCTTGGGAAATATGGAAACAGAGAAATAGGAGAGTATTCCAAGGAAATTACATGGAAATAGGAAATGCTCATAAACAAAATGGAAGCAGTGATTGGGGAAATAATGAATTCCCAAATTCACTCTCATCAACACAAATAATTTTTTTTTACACAATGGGATGATCAAATGCATAAACAATGGTTTGGCTTAAGAATTCTTCCAGTAATTGGGAAAGGATGTCAGTAAAGAAAACAAGACAATCTAAACTATAATGTCACCCTCCAAATTTAGGCCAGTTTAAATTAAATTTTGGTGGAGCATCAAGAGTAAATACGTGTCCCTCAAGAGCGGGTTGTTTGATCCATTCTTGTCAAGGTAAGATCATAGAAAGACTATTAAAACCACTGGAGATTGATACTAACAATGCAACAAAATTGAAGGCCTTATTGGAAGGATTATTTCTTTGCATTGAACTGAGTTTATGAAAGGTGGAAATTGAAGGGGACTCAACCATAATTATTAATGCAATCAGAGCAAAGAAGATTTTGAATTGGAAACTATGGTCTTTCCTTGATAAAGCAATGTAATTTATGGAAAAATTTGAAAGTGTGACATTGATCTATATTTAAAAAGAGGGAAATACAGAAGCTGATGAAGTAGCAAACTTAGGTGTTGATGGAGTTACTTATGAAAAATAATATTGGGGTCTAAAATTTTAAATGTTGGTAGAGATAATTTGTAAAGAGGGAATATATTAAAAATTGTTCAGATGTTGATAAAGAAATGCAAATGAGTGTAATGATATAAGATAATTTGCAACAGTTATGATGTAATTATTAGAGAAGCCATCATTCAAAATAGATAAGCAATGACAATAAGCTTTACAAGGTGGAATTTTAAATTCATTGCAACATATATAATATTTGAATTTGATCTCAACAGATTTTGCATATTCCATCTTCCAACTTAAGATAATGGTTAACCACATGAATAAAGAAAATTATGAAGGGATATAATTGTTAGAATAACAAGGCAACCAAAAACTCATTTTATTTGATGTGAAGGGTCACTTTTAGTTTAGTGGAGAAAGGAAAATTTGATCATATCTGTCAATAAATTAGCAGGTGGAATAACTAGATTAGTTGGTAAATGTTAGCTAGAGGAAGTTAGTTGGTAAATGATAGCTAGAGGAATCAATAAATTGGAAAATGGTGATTTGATAGAGGCTTTAGTAACTTGGCGTATTCTGCACCCAAACCATTAATGAGAAGTGACAAAGATGGATATGAGTTGGAAAATGTAAAGCAAGGAAGAAACAATAAGTACTATTTTGGGTAGGTCAGCTTTTTCTTGGGTAGCGGATCCCACATATTCATCATACCTTGGTGGTGTACGAAAGAAGCTTCATCTCATTTTGAAATTAATGTTTTTGCAGAATATATCATTTTTGTTTTTATAGGTTGAGCATTAGGAATGAGATAGAGTTGAATACCATGGAAACTCCAATCAAGTTGAATTCACCAAACTACCAAATAGAGTTTGACGCTACCATCACAAATTAAAGGATCCTTATCTTTGAAGAATGGGTCCTTGAATTTAAATGTAATGAAGATTGAACGGCCTCTCAATAGGTACTAATAATCATGCCAAAGCTTCTCCTAGGAATAGTATATTTAAACTAAGTATTACCTTTCCTATCATGAGGTGCATTTAAATTGTCAACCCAGGGATGTATACTTGAAATGGGACAACACGATATGTGCACTAAGTTTCTCAAAGAGTCATACTACCTATGCTGCAGGAAAGAAAAATGCATGAAAGAGACCAATGTTGTTGCTGTAGGAAAGTAAACACGCTTGACTATTTAATGGAATTAATGCTGAAAAATATAAACTTAGTTTAAACCTATTAGATATCAAACCATAGCATTCACCATAATTATCCTTGCAAGTGTTGCAGGAATGTACATGAATCTAATGCTGCAGGAATGAAATAGTAAACTCCTATTTGAAATGCTGTAAATGCTAAAAGTAAATCTAATCTACTCTAATCAAAACATCCTCCCAAGTGGGACCCCTTGGTTACCTTCTGCTAACTACTAACATAGAAGATAAACCAAAATCACTTATATGTCAGAAACTGATTACATAAAAATTATGCACGGAACTAGAAAAGTAACTTGTTATGCAAGATGGAACAATACATTTTCCAAAAAAATAAGAACTTACAAACTAACAATGAAATCCCTATATATAGAGGATTGATGCTTATTTAAAGCATAAAGATAAGTTCTATCTTAAATCTCACCATAGAGAAAAAAAAGGAAAATTAACAGCCCACGACATAATGTAATAAAGTCTAGATGATCGATTCAGCAGGATAATGAGCACTGCAAAAATATAGCAGAGCTATACTTCTATATTCTCTAAGATGGTGGCTCCTCCAATGTAGCACACATGTCTCTTAGTGCCATGATGATTCTCTCCATCATAGTTGGAACTTCAATGTTTCTTGTTTAATTTTGTCAACCACTCTCAAGCTGCTCCTTTTTCCCTGGCAGGTTAGTAGCATGCAAAAATATATACAAGTAAACTAGTCAAATCAATCCAAATATTAGAACACACATTCTAATAGCTATATGAAGTAGTGCAATATCTATAACATTTAGAAAAACATGTCATAGATAACTACCCAACGGCTTGGTGATTCTAACTTTACTTATCACAAGTTCAAATAGTTATAGGTTCACAAATGTCTTGGTAATGTTTTAAATAGAGTATCAAGATTAACATAAAACTGAGACAATTCATTGTCTCATCATCTACCCCCCAACAAGTAAAATGATTTTCCTCAAGAATTGCATTTCTTTTCAATTCTTGTGAACTCTCCAACCTCTATCCTTCCTCTCCTTCAACCCTTAAAGGTATAGTAGAAACCTCTAGTCTTTTCCCAGACATCCACCCTATAGTCCTCCTGCAGTTGATCAAGCCTTGCAGCATTGATATCATAAAGAGGCCATAGGAGCATAGGTAGCTGCATTTTAAGGGGACACCAGAGCTCGTGTCTAATCTGCCTGCCTAGCTGGATATATTTTTTTACTCTATGGGTTGCTGCCTCAAGATTAATAGGGATGTGTGGCTCTGATTTCTTGAATTCTTCTGGCAGTCTAGTCTACCTAATTCTTGCATCAGCCAGGGCTCTCTAAAAAACAAATTAGGACATCCCCTCATATTCTGCATAGACCTCTCCCCTGATAGTAAATATTTTCTTCTTAGTCTTTGCTTTTATACTTCCATAGGTGAGGTTTAACCAATCCTTGAGGAGCACATCAGGTTTGCTGCTTTCAGCTCTTAATGGTAATGGTTCTGACTTCTCCTGATCTTAGTAGTTGTCTAACTATCTTTCATAGTTTTCTTCATTATGCATCTAGGACATTAATGACCTCGAGTGTATATCCCCAATATAAAGTAAAGGATTCCATTTGGTTTCTCTGGGAATAATGAAGTTGTGCAAGTATAACTCACATAGTAGGTTCTACTGCCATGAAGGAAGGGTTTGATATAGGCCATAGAATACCTGGGTCATTTTGAACTTACAGTCTATGTTCTTTAAGATCATAATAATTTGAAATAAAAGGAACTATTTTTTTAAACAAATAGCATAGACCCTAGGAGGAGGTCTACAAGTGATAATCTCATCAGCCAACTTCAAGGCATGACCCATTCTCTATTTTTGCTTTGCCAATTGCTCCTTTAGGTCTGCTATTTCCTCATCTTGGTCTTTTATTACCTGTTGCATTCTCTTCTTTTCCTCTTTCCATAGGGTTGTTTTAAAAAAAAAAATTGTATAATCCAAAGAGGAGTGATTGCAAAGTGGGTGGACCACACTCTTCTATCTAATTGTTCTACCTCCTCTATTCTTTCCATGCTTTCTCTAAGTAGCTGTTAAACTAGGTTCTTTGATAAGGCACTAGGGCATTTTGTGAGTGGGCTTATTGGTGAGCCGATATTTCAACTTCTTCCTTATTACTTTCTAGGGTATTATGATGGCTCTCTTGGGGGTTGTTCTGACATACAACTGGTTCAACATCACATTTCTCATTTAAGTTTTGAGAAATATCTAGGATTTTAGGCCGAGTTGGGGAATCTTTTGAAACATATTGCACATGGGACACTTTAGGAAGTTTTCCTCTCATTCTAGGTTTTCTCCTCATAGAATTTTCCTCAACCTCCACAACCTTCTTTCTACTATCTTTATTCAGTGTCTCTGCTGTAGGAGCTGATTTTGTTTTCTTCCCTTTCAAAGTTGTGGGGTTTTTTGGTTGGGCTATAGAATAGAAGTTTATTCTCCTACTTTTTGTTTTCCTTTCTTTTGAGCAGGGGTAGGGACATTTCTCCTATGATAAGGTGAAATCCTATTTTATTTAGATTTTTTGGGTTCTATTTCTTGGTTGAATTGCTCAACAGCAGGTTCAGTGGGTGTTGCATCATCATTGCTAGTTTGCTCAATAGGCTCAACCCGAGGTTGCAGGGTTTTAAGCTAAAAAAAATATAACCATGCCAAAGGAGAGGCTTCCCTAAGGGATTTCTCAACTAGCAATTTTATTAGGGAATGGTGAGAGATATAATTTTCATTCCCCTTTTGGGTTTCCTCAACACTGATACTTAGCATGTTATACAAGAAATTAGGAACATTTACTGGAAGATTATGCCTTACGTAGCTAAGTAACATGAAATGTTGTGCATGAAAATTTGAAAATCTTCCCTCATAGGTCAAATATCTGATAATGTGTGTTGCCATCTCATTAAATGGTAGAGGAAGAGACATTTGTTTGCACCCTTGCTTGTTAATCTCCAGAGGAAGGTCACTTGGAAGGGTAAACTAGGATCGTGCTGACCTGGCGTTATGCACATTGGGGTAATGTTCTCCAATTGATGTTAACCCAGTTACCTCTACTATTCATTCTTCTTTTGCGACAACTGTTAAACCCCATATGGTTGCCTTCCCTTCCTTGAATGTATTCATGAATTCAGCTGCTACCTCTTCATCAAACTCTATTAATTTCAAGAAATAACCCAACCAACCACATGCATTAAACCTCCTCACTTCTTCAACATCTGTAAGAAAAATGTCATGAACCACTGGCTCATGCCGATGCAGTTTCCCTCCCATTTGTTCTAAATATTTGCCTCCAAATTTATGTTGTATCTTACTATAGCTTTTCAAATTTTCAACTCTTCTACTCTACAATTAACAATACCTTGTTCCCTTTTGAATTTTAATCTTCTCTTCTATAAACCACGAACCTTTCTCTTGTAATCTTCTATTTTTCTTGACATAAACAATGATAATGGCACTTAACAGAAGAAATTATAACTCTAACTGTGAATTTCCACATAGTTTAATTATAGTCATTTTGGGTCACATCAAGTCTGAATATCAAGGATAATTTGAGAATAAAAATACGACACTTGTGCGAGATAGTAACGGGATTTAATGAGACAAGGCCAAAGTAAAAATTTGAGGTGACAAAATATTTATGAGAAATGACAAGGACAATTAGAAATGACATTAGAACTTAATACACTTCCCTGCCCCTTACAAAATGAAGACAAGTGTCCACACTTGTCACACTTGGAACGAGGTGCGGAACTAGCTTAATGCCACAATCATAGATTTATTTCAATACTAGATATAATTACCTAAATTTATGTGCTATGTGAAAATAAATTTGAAAATTTTATACATATACATGTCATTTGATTATCTCACATGTGAGAAAAAAGGTGGCAAGAGTGGAACGATGCTGGCGGCTGCATGCGTCAGCTAACGTGGCTCTTATTTGAAACATAGAAATTGAAAGAGGTGATGATGTGGAGGATGGGTGGGTAGAAGGTAAAGAAATGAGATGTGCTGAAATGAAGAATATAGGAAGTGAATGGAAAAAAGGACTTCATTTGAACATGAATTTTTTATTATGGTCATACTCGAAGGAATGCTATGTTGAAGCTGCAGGAAGAAGGTTTGGACCCTCTGCTGCAAGAAGTATTACCTATTTCTCATTTGGAGTTGGATGTCTGAATTGCTACAGGAAGTCTTTTTGGTCTGGGGCTGATGATACAGACAAAGATGATTCCTGTTGACTAATAAATTGAAGTGTACTGGGTCAATAGTTGTCAACTGGACTGCTCCATTGGCGAAGACATGGCTTATTTCATATGGGCCCAACCATATTGTCTGCAGCTTGCCTGGTATCTCTTTGAATCTAGAATCATACAGTAATGCCCAATCACCAACTTGAAACTATTTTCTCTTAATATGGGTATCATTCCACTTCTTCCTTTATTTTTATACTATCTCAGTGTGCTCCACTATAGATTTGTGCATTTCATCCAAGGAATTGAGATGCAGTAGTGGTTCTTTCTGTGTTACAGGAAGGTTGATGTTTAACTGCAGCATGGTGCGCAATGTTTTGTGCTCGAATTCAATTGGTAACATTTCTACCTTCCCATATAGTAATTCAAATGGTGTGAACCCTGTGCTTGTCTTTCATGTTATTCTGTATGCCTAGACTGCTTCTGAGAGTCTGCTGCTCCAATATCGGCGGTGTAGATGAACCATTTTTGTTAAAATGGCTTCAATTTCTCTATTTGTAAATTCTGTCTATCCATTTCCGTGAGGATGGTAGGGACTCAAATTTTGATGTGTGATATTGTATTCCTTCATGATTTTTATTATCAGATTGGATGTGAATTGTGCTCCCTGATCAGTTACAAGCTCTCTTGTCACACCATGATGGGTGGATATTTCCTCATACAAAAACTCTTCTACCTTATGATCTCGGGCATGCTTCATGGATTTTACATCCACCCATTCAGTTAGATAATTAGTGCATACCAAGATGTAGGATTTCTCATTAGAGGGAGGGTCTATTGAAAGAATAAAATCCATGCCCCATTTATCAAATGGTGTTACCACCACTAGTGGATTTAAGGGCATTTCATCTGATTTTGTTGGGTGACCCATCCTCTGACATTTATCACATTTTCTTGCATAATTGGCTACATCCTTGTGAATTCTGGGCCAATAGTAACTCGTTGTTAGGATTTTTAGGGCTATCCTCTTAGCTGAAAAGTGTCCTCCACATGGCTCATCATGACAAGCATGGAGGATATCATATGTCTCATCTTCCCGCACACACCTCCTCATGACTTGGTCTCGACCAGTATAAAATAGTGTGTTGTCAATCCAAGAGAATTGGAAGATTTTCTCTACAAGCATTCTTCTGCCCTTTAGAGAGAAATGTGTGGGCATTTTGTCAATTGCAAGGTAATTAGCTATATCAGCATACCAGGGACTCTTGACAACAATGTGAAACAAATGCTCATCAAGGAATGTATCATAAATCATAGTGGTATCATTGGCAGCATTCTAGATTTTGGATAAATAATTTGCTAGCACATTTGCTTTCCCTAGCTTGTCAATGATGTTTAGATCAAATTCCTACAAAAGAAGAAGCCATCTTGCTACCCTGCCTGAGATGGCAGGTTTGTTCATAAGATAATTTATTGTTGCATGGTCAGTATGAACAAAGATAGGATAGCCTATTACATAATGGCAGAATTTATTCAAAGCATAAATGACTGCCAATAATTCCTTTTCAGTCACTGTGTAATATAACTTTGGTCCATGTAAACTCTTTCTGATATAGTAAATTGCATTTTCAAGGTTACTAGACTTTTTTCCTAAGACAACATCTATTATATAGTCAGAAGCATCTGTATGTATGTGGAATGGTAAATACCAATCAAGCCCCCTAAGTACTGGCGTGGTTGTCAGAAGTGACTTGAGCTGTAGGAAGGATTCACCACAAGCTGATGTCCATGCAAACTCGATCTCTTTTGTAAGAAAGGTGTATAGAGGACTAGCTATTCAACTAAAGTTTTGAATGAAACACCTATAGTAGCCAGAATGTCCTAAGAAGGATCTAACATTTTTTTTCTTAGTAGGTTTAGGTAAATGTGAGAATTACCTCAATTTTTGCAGGGTCTACTTGGATGCCAGCTTCTCAAATGAAATGTCCTAGCACTACTCCTTCCTACATCAGCATGAAACATTTCTCACTTTTGAGAGATAAGTTGTGTTTTTGACATCTGATCAACACTTTTTCTAAGTTATTAAAAGCCTCCTCAAAAGTAACACCAAATTTAGTGAATTCATCCATGTATATTTCCATACAATCATGTGATATGTTAGAAAAAATGTTGATTACAGCTCTATGGAAAGTAGCTGGTGCATTACATAAGCCAAAAGGTAACACAGAATATGCATATGTTCCCCAAGGGCATGTAAATGTGGTCTTCTCCTGATCATTTAGAGCAATGCTAATCTGGTTATAACCGATGTATCTATCTAGAAAAGAGACGTACTTCTTTCCAGCTAAAGTGTCTAGAACTTGATCAATAAATGGCAATGGAAAATGGTATTTCTTTGTGGAATTATTCAATTCCCTATAATCTACAAAGATTCTCCATTTTATCCCCCTTTTTAGTCACTATGACCAAAGGTGATACCCATTTACTATCAGATATTTGATATATAAAACCAGTATCCAGCAATTTTTGCAACTCAGTTTTGGCTATTTCTCTCAAGGTTGGGTTAATTCTTCTCTGAGGTTGGCAGAGTGATAGATTTCCTTCATTGATGTATATTCTATGTGTGTGGATCTTTGGGTTTAGGACTATCATGTCTCCATAATCCCAAGAAAAATATTTTTCATGCTTACACAGGAGTTTAGTTAGCAATGCCAATTATTGTGGTGGCAGCTTACTGTTAACATTAAGATTGTGACAAGGAGAAAGTTCCATAGTAGTTGTCAGCTCTAGCATTGACACTTCAGATATTGGGCTTGTAGCTACTTCACAGGGTAGTAATTGATGGATAACATCAGGAGTTGCTAGAAAAACACAGTTCTCATAGGTACACAATTGTAGTACATAACTTCCAGAAATATCTTTTTCTGACACACTTATTGGTAAGGATAATTTTAATCTCATCTTCTTCTTCTTTGGTTTTCAGGAAGTATTTCCTGTGTAACATCATTAGTTGAGAAATAGAATTTATCCCTTCTTCCTCATCTCCCAAATCTAGCCAAATAGGTATACTCAAATCTGGTTGGGGTTAGGCAGGAGGGTATAATTCTAGATTCTTTGTTGCTTGGCCATTTTAAATTGTCATGTTACCTGATCTGCAACTAATATTGGCATCAGTGGTGGCTAACCAAGGTCTTCCAAGGATGATTGGATAGCCAGAAAATTTTACCTTAGGTGATAATATCTAGAAGTCTACAGGATATTCCCATGAATCAAATGTGTCTTCTATATCCTCTCTAATGCCATTTGGGGTTACAGTGGAACTATCTGCAAGTTGTAAGACTATTGGTGTGGTTCTCAATCCCTCTATACTCAACCTATGCATGGTATCCTTAGTCAAAACATTTATAGCTTCCCCCAAATCACCTAGAGCATTTTTCACAGACTGGCCATTAATTATAAGATCAACAACTAGGCTTCTAGGGTCAGAATACTTTGGTATAACTATCTTTCCCAACATAATATTTGCAAGTTGTCTTATACAATGGACTATTTGAGGATCCTTTTTCTTACGTCCAGGATTTTTAAGGCATGATTCCTTAATGAATTTTCCATGAAGAGGAACATCTTTAATAGCTTGGAATAGAGGAATTTGAATATGCATGTTTTTCAGTTGCTCAAGGATATCAAATGGTGTTTCTTTTTGGGATATATGTTTTTCCATGCTAAGTCTTTGTTGAAAGGGAGGATTAACTGAGGTGTGAACATTAGTTTTACTTGGTATATCAGTTGGTTTGACTATATTTGGAAAAGGAACTTTTGGAAGTGGTGATGATGCTACAGGAATGTCTGGAACTTCTGTTATAACATGTGGTTTAGGTGTAGGAAGAGTAGTACCAGATCTCAAATGGGTATCAGATATCTCTAGTGTATATGCAGGGTAATGTTGAGTATCAATGGCATACATTGGTTTCTTTTGTTTCTTGTTGTAAGGATTAGGTTGTGGCTGAGTAGGTAATTGTGTTCTCTTTGGAGTAGGACTTGTGGTTGTAGGAGGTGGCACTATTGCAGGTTGAGATATTGGAGGTGGTAACGGTGGATAACTAGGATTTTGGTTAGGCCATTGTTGAGGCCCTCTCCATTGGTTATACATTTTCTAATTCTCTTGTGGTGGCTGCCATTGATTTTGAGTTTGGTTACGCCACTAGTTCTGTTGTTGGCTAGGCAATTGCTCGTTCCAAGCAGGTTGGGAGTACTGAGAAGGATTTTGATAATTCTAGTTTTGCCATTGGTTATTGTAAGGACTAGAAAATTTCAAGGGATCCTAAGGCATACCTTGTCTTGAAGCCCATGTCCAACATTGAGTAACAAATAACACTTGCTTGTTGTCTCCTTCTATTTTCATGTACTCAGTAGGCAGGTGTTGGTTCTCCAAGTTTGCCACCAGCTTGCATCCACAATCTTTCTTTTTTTTGTGGCAGTGAGGACAATAATCAGCTAGTTGTGCTTCAGCATCTACATGCTTCTTCTTGGTAGTGATGGTGTCATAGTGTTTAGTAAAATCATTAATGATATCTTGCTTGAAATTTGATAGCAGGTTCGAGATCTCCAGCTTAGAAATACCCGAGTTTTTCTGCTTAGTAAATTTAGACTGAAATCCTCTGCCCTTCTTTACAGTTGATCTTGAATAATTGAGGCATGTTTTCTTAAGGTCATCCTAGGAAGATTGAGATATATCTCCTCTGACCATGAGGTCCAGTGCTACCAGGCAGCTATCATTTACTCCCCTCATGAAAATGAGTTTTTATGAATCATCCTCAAGCACATGTTGTGGATTATTCTGAATGTTGTACAAGAAGAGTGAAACATAATCTTTCAGAGTTTCATCCTCCTTCTATAAAATTCAAAAAATTTAATCTCCTCTTGGGTCAACCCCCTTGCAATAATATTTGTACTTCTGTAGAAACAGAGTCTGCATTTCATCCCAGCTGGTTGATTCATTAGCTCCTAAGCCCATAAACCATCGTAGGGTGGACTCCTTTAGTGTTGCTAGAAACAACTTGAGCTTGTGGCCATCAGCGTTTTAGCCAAAGCTTTGACAAAGAATGTCAAACTCAAACAGAAAGGTGTCAGGGTCTTCAGTTATGAGGCCATAGAACTTTGTAAGTGTAGCAGTGGGTATGTTTTTGAGGTTAGCATTGTTGATAAGGCTTGGAAGAGGAAATGTAAATGTAGGTTGTGCCATTACTGGAGGTATTTGAAAATTGAGTTTCTACTGGAGAGGAATATGAGCTATAGGATTATGGACGAAGCTGAAATAGAGAATATTCAAGCTCTAGTTCTTCAGGAGGCAGAGCCTTTAGTGACCATGGAAGAGCAAAATAAACCCTAAAAACCTAGCATAGATAGTCAATGTGAGTGTGAATTTGGACCTGCACACAACACTTCAATAGATCATTACATTAATGGGTTAGTATCAATGAAATTCATCAAAATAGCAAAGAAAAACCATTATAAATTGATCTAATGTTTCCTAATCATAAAGAGTTTGATCTATTTGTTAGTGCTCTTAGAATTAAGTATAGATCAGTGACTAGACACTTATGAGATGGAAGATTCAAAATGAAATGCATCTACATAATGCAAACTTGATAGATTTGATAAATATTGAAGATGAGAAATGAATCTAGAGGGATGCAAATGATCTAGATTGATTTTAGCATAGTTTCGTCACAAATGTTATAGCTTATGAAACTAACATTATGTATATGAAAAATATGAGCTAGCTTGATAATAGCTTTGATAAGGTTGATTTTATAGATTTCCAATTGAATTGGAGGGTTGAGATGCATCCTTGAGGGATGGTTGAGATTTCAAGTTGAGTGATCCTTGCACTTTTCTTTGATTGGCTGGAATTAAGTCTTTTGTCCTCTTGTGAGTTGAGTCGATAATGGGACATTTAATTAATATCACTAGCCATGGGATTTTAGATTTAGATTTAATTAAATAGCCACGATTATTAACTAATTCTTGATAATTGATTCTTGATTATTTGATGATAATTTAGGGCAATTGTTTTGACTAAACCAATTTTAGATGATTACATTTTCCCCTCTTTGAATCGATGTGTGAGAAACACATTAATTCAAAGAATATCTTATGTCTATTGTTGATATAATTTTGGATAAGAGATCATCGATAAAATCTGGTGTAATCAGTTTGATATGATGTTGATCAAGATAATTAATTTGATATGAGTCACAATGAAGTAAATTATCTAATGATTTTATGATGACAAGACAATCAATTTGTTGTAGTGCGATGAAATTTATATGCCCATGTTGATTTTTATTTGATTTGATTAGAAAAGATCTCTGATTTGATCGATGAGCGTTGCTAGATTCAATTTGATGACTAATTTGAAGACAAAAATTTGATACATTAGATTTGATAACAAAGTTGTTTGATAATCAAGATTACATCAGACTTGATAACAAAGTTTTTTGATGATCGATGCAAGGATATGTTAATTATGATTCCCCCTCAAGAATGAGATCAAAATGTGATAGAAGAAAACTTAATGATGTTGGATGATGATTTGAGAAAATATTGATTTGATTTAGAAGATTGGATTGATGTTGATGATGAAGATTGTTTATTTAGAAGCCATCTTGATTGAGCTCTAGATAATGATGTTGCAAAATTGATGATCAATTGTAACAATAGATACAAGGAGCTTAGTGTTAGAATACTTCAGGGATAACTGAGAAGGGGGGGGGGGGTGAATCAGTTATCAGCAACTTTAAATATTTAGC
>MU225828.1:376067-394539 GCA_018584345.1 Thuja plicata | reverse complement strand
CAATTTCATCTTCTCCTAAATCTTCATCAGTTACACCTTCTTCAGCATGGTAACATTCCTTCCTATATTTGGGTTTGTAATCAGATCTGAACTTCTTGACTCTTGTGGGACATTTAGATGCAAAGTGGCCAATCTTATTACATGAAAAATACTTGAATGGAAGCTATCCTTCATACTTTCCTTTTCCTTTCTTTTCTCTCTTAGCAATCATGGAAATTATCTCTTCTATCTCTTCATCAGTTTCTTCTTTCTCATTATGACTAGAGATGTGTGAGGATTTCTTACTGTAGGTTGAAGCTTTGAAAGTTGTTTCATTCTTTGGTTTAGTCTTCAATCTTGATATCTCAAATGCAGAGATTTTGATGATCAAAGTCTCTCTCTTGAAGTCTTTAGAAAACTACATGGTCTCATCTAGAATGTTGATTTTGATTTCATAGTCTGCTGTCAATATAGTCATTAAATATTCCATTATGTCTTCTTCTAAAATTTATCCTCCATTGTTTCTGATTCTAGATACTGCTTCATTTATCCTCTGATTATAAGCTCCAATGTTTTCTTTAGGTAACATTTCCAGACTATTGTATTTCTTCTTCCATTTCTTCCTGTGTGCATTCTTTTCTTGGATGTCTCCTTCAAACATATCTTCCAAATACTTCCATATGGTATAAGCTCGGTCAACTTTCTTGATCTCAGAAAATTCACTGTCAGATAGGGTGCTGATTAGGGCTTCTTTGGCAATTTCATTATTGGTAAATGTTTCCTTTTGTCTATTAGTAGCATCATCCTTTGCAAGGTCTTTCAGAGATGGAATTACAAATTCTTGTGTAGCAATCTCAAAGATCTCAAAGCCAACACATTGTAGATGTGTTATCATTTTGTTCTTCCAATCTAGATAGTTCTCTCCATCAGACTTAGGACTCTCTTTTCTGAAGTATGCCATCTGATCTACCTTAAGTTATTAGGCTTTCTCTCCAAGGTACTTGGCTCTGATACCAATTATTAGAATACTTCAGGGATAACTAAGAGGGGGGGTGAATCAGTTATCAGCAACTTTAAATCTTTATCTTATACTTATTAATCCAGATTGATACAAAGTAAATGCACATTTAGATAACACATTACACAACACATCAATTTGGTTACAGGGAAACCAAATTGTAAAAACCCCGATGGGAATTAGTACCCATAAAGAACTATACTATTTATAGTGATCCCTGTTAAAAGATCTTCCAACCCTGTTAGGAGTTGTTCATTACAATGCAGTAGTATAGTGACCTGGTTAAGGGTCTGACCCTGTTAGGAATATTTTACAATAACCCTATTAGGGGTGGTGGACTCACTATCCAAGGACTCACAGTCCAAGTGGTGAAGGCTACAACCTTCTAGTTATTTGATACACATTGTATCAACAAGGTGAACTACTGTTTGTGACACTGCTTGTTTGATCAGTTCCTTTTATGTGCCGATGCTTTAACCTCTTGTAAAGCTCTATAACAATCTTATCTGTATTCTGAAAGCTTCAACTTCAATATCTATATTATCAACATATGATAAATATATCTCTACTGCTTTAACACTCTACTTTGCTTTTCTTATCTCTGACTTTCGCAACTCTTCTTATCACAAATGACCTTCTATAAGTATATACTCCAAGTATGAGATCATGGGACCTGTTAGAAAACTCTTCATAACATCCTTGTTGGCTCTACTAAGTGTGCAAGCATAATTACAACTGCGCAAGTATAAACTGAATAGACGCGTCGCTTCACTAAGTTGGCTTCACCAATTTAACCATAACTTTGCAATCTTCTTGAAATACGTTTGGCGCCTTTAGATTAATATAAAAAACTCATAAATCATCATGAATATACACACGTGTATCCTGAAGATAGGCACAACTCAATAAACACATTACATATGTCTTCCTTAAACTGTTATTCCTCCAGAACTGTAACCGTCAATAACATAATTACATATCTTTACTGAAACTTCATATCTGGGTCTGCGTGTATGAACATGGCATAATAAACATGTCAACAACATGTATCTATCCACGCAAGTCTTCATGTCATCATATGGATAAGTACATATAGAAGTACTACTGTGTATTATATGTTGTCATCAATGACAAACATACAATCAATCAACTGTTCAGAATCAAATCTCCAACACTTAGATGTGATACTCAACCATGTTAAAGATAGATTTCCCTCTGTGAGGTTATTTTTATCAAATCATATTAATGCAAGAATGAAATGAATGCGCCTAGAATAAGATGCAATATTCCATGAGTTTTCACTCCTTTGATCTTCTTTTTCTATACTTTTTCTCATCATAGAGTTGTTAGTTGTTAGGTGTTAGTTGCAAGCAAGAAAACAAATAAAAGTTCTTTCTATTCTTTTCCAATGATGGTCTTGTCTGCAGTGACCCATATATTCATATCCTTGGACTAACATTTTTTTGTGCCTACAATGACCCTTTATCATTCATATCCTTGTGTACAATTTTAACCGATTGTACAATAATAAGAAATCACTTAACCAAAGATAGCAATCAAAGAAAATATCATGCCCCCTATCCTTGTTCCTCTAGTACAAAGACATCATAGAGTCACTCGGAAGACATGATAATAAAAATCAATAATAAAAGACAACAAACAAAGAAAATTCATGTCCTCTTCCTTGTTCCTCTAGTCTTAGAGACATCTTTGAGTTACTCAGAAGACATGATTGTCAAAAATCAATTCAAGTTCATTTGTGATATGTAGTGTTGAGAAACATTGTTGGTTGATTGTGTTTGATTACTTATGTTTGTCGGATCATTGTTTGTTTGTTTGATGAGTGTTGAGAAACACCATTGTTTAAGCTCATGTGTTGAAAAACACTATTGTGTGGTGTTGAGGAAACACCATTGTTTAGTGGTAGAACACTTAATATTTGATAGGTAATGTGGTTGACTCCATGCAGGAAGATGGTTGAATTGATGAGGAAGAACTAACTTCCCAAGATGACTAGGATTTTGTCCCTAGCTAAATACGATTGTCCTTAGGATGAGGTGTGGACTGGGTCCAAGCTATGATGATAGGATAAATGATATACAAGATATGTACAAGCAATGAGGATAAAAGCAAATTATGATTTTTGGAATTACAGTTTGTTTGGATTTTAGAGATTTTAAAGATTTATTTTGATTTTTAGAAATTTTAAGATTTTAAAATATTTTAAGATTTTTAAAGATTTTAAAAATTGATCACTAATTCTCAAGAAAGAACACATTTATTTTCCCCCAATGTACAAAAAGGTTTAGGGCATTATGGATGGATAAGCAGACTGATGGATTGGAAGTGGATAAGCAATGATGGATGAAGTAATGGAATGCGACCTTTAAGGACAGGCCCCTCAAGATTACCCAAGCTAGGGAAAAATAATATAGAAATGTAGGCTCATGAAGCAATGTTGGATAGCATATAGGATAATGACCTGATGTCATGAAAAGCATGTGGTCCAAAAGAGTGGACATGTCAAGAGAGTTCTTCAGAACCTATTTTATATTTTTAGTTCTTCCTTTTGATCAAGACCAAGGGTTCAATTTGGAGAGGATGTTGATAGAATAGAAGGATCAGGATAAGGGGTGATGGAGGTATAGATGAATGTGTTTTGGGATTATTGAAAGGATGCTTATGGATAGTGAGTATTGACTTGGGATAAGAAAGATCACAATACCTAATGCTCATGGATATGTTTGACCTTTTCAAGATCAAAGGTGTAAGAGGGAGTATGAATCCAAATAGGATAGCTACATGATAGAGGATATGATGGATGAGGTAGCGTGGATAGAAATTGCCTCTAAGAGAGAGTGTAAGAGGAAGAAATTACACATGACGCATGTTTTCCAGGTTTTCATCATGGTAATTGTCCAAGGCACCACAAGAAGTATTTTCACTATAGGATGGATTTATGTCTCTTTACTTTTTCTACCATGGTGCCTATTTACCAAGTTTTCACTAAGGCAATTTTTCTCTTTTTCAAATTTTTTTGTTCTTTGATTTTATGGAGGAACTTAAGCCTCTTTCTCTTTGGATAGTGATTTTTTTGAGGACATGTTACTATGGTTTAAGGCCATTGAAAGTATGTACAAAGATGTTTATAGGGTTATTATAGGGGAATGCGATGGAGGATAAGGTAGATGGTGACTAAGGATATATGCAGTGGATTGGATAAGGGGATGGAAGGATAGTAAGGAGGAGGATAAGAAGCATGTGTAGGTGTTGGATAATGGATAAGGTATTGAAAGGTGTGCATAGGGGTAGAGGGATAGGGTGAAAAGGTCAACATCAATACACACCTTGAAGGGAGATAGAATGATAGAGGAAAATTGGGTGGAACAACTTGAGGTTTCGATGTTGGAAGTGATGTGGATCTTGGGATACAAGGACCCAGAATGGATAGAGAAGATGACGAAGCATTCAAGGTAATGGATTTTGGGACATGAGGACCCAAAATAGATATGGAAGGTAGAGGATACTTAGATGGAAGAGTAGTGGAAGCCTTTGGATTCTTGAATGTCAACTTTGATTTTTTTTTTGTGCAAGTCTTGCAAAAGTGACTTGGAAATCCACATAGTGGTGCAAGAGCACCTTAAGGTCTTATGAGGATATTATAAAGAATTTTGTCTTGTAGGTTGGTTTAGAAAACCACCAAGGTAATAAGGACTAAATATAAATTCCCAAGGTTTTTTTGTGTGTGTTTAGTGGTAATAGTGTTTAGAGTCCAGAGTTTCGTGTGATCAATTAGGATCTAAGACATTAAGTCCTAGAAAGTCAATAAAAGCGCCAAAGGTTGACCAAAACTCCAAAATGAAGTGGAACTTGTGAATTTGGTGTTTTTAAGTGGTTAAAGGTCTTATGTAATTTTCTAGAGTCGAGTTGAACCACTGAGAGTAGTGGAATGACAAAATGACAAAAGTTGTAAAAGTTGCTCATGACAACTTTGCAACTTTGCAAAGTTGTCATGACAACATTTCCTAGAATTGAGGAAATAGCTTTAAATGTGTTCTAGTCTCAAACTTTGGGTCTGAACACATAGGGGTAACCTATAAAAGGTAAAAAAAACCCTAATCTAAGGGTTGGATTTTCTATTGTACGGACTAAGTTTGGAAAGGAGCAAGAAATTGACTGTAATTCAAATTAGAGTCTTGATCCAGATATTTAATGGATTGAATGGCATGAATGAATGCATTGAGAATTTTTTTCCATATAGAAGTTCTTTTTGGAGTTATTTTTGTATATTTTTACTTCCATTATACATTTTGTAAATTCTTTGAGTTTCACGGTTTTGCTGGTTTGTTCAGGGCCAGTCTTGTAAATATGTGTCTCTCTTGAGTTCCCATAGTTGGAAAACTATGGCCACTTGGAATAAAGTAGGAGACAATGTAATTATTGTAAATATGTGTTTTGGGGTCTATGAATGAAGAAGAGATATTTTTCCAACAAGCCCTAGGCAAGTGCAGTGGTATTCTGGTTAGGAGCTTGTGTAGAATAGTAGCATGGAAATATACTAAGTGGATTGGATTGAACCAATAAATGGTGGGAGAAAGTAGAGGAGTGTATCCTTGACAAATGACTGCAAGGATAAGAGTAGTGGAGTTTTTTAGAGCAATCATTGGAAGCAAAGAACCCAGATTGGTGAACTTTCTCCTAAAACCCTTAAAAATAGGGGTTTGGTGAAAATCCTATGTACGGACAGGGAGGGGTTCTAAAACCTAGAAAATCCTAAAGCCTAGGTTGGCCTTATGAAGAATCCATAGTTGATTTAGAGAGTTTTTAAGAGAATTTGTGAAGAAAACCAAGAAAACCAGTTTCTAGGAGGCCTAATTGACCAAAAAGGCTACAAGGCCTCAAAACAAGAAAACTATGAACTCGACTAGAAACCTTTTAAATAATCCATCCAAGTGGATTAGAATTATTTGAAAGTGACCTAGGAAAGGTCATGAATCCCATCCCTATTGCCAAAAGTGGTTTGGGAGAAAATTGGTTCAATGGAGCCTAATGGTGCTTTGTAGGAGTGAGAATGAAAGGAGAGTGCTTTTGAAATTGGTGGTGAGTTCTAAGGGAAGTAGGGGATCATAGAGTTGACCTCTGGATAGAGTAGATGAAGATACCCTAGGAAGACCAAAGATAGGTCTTAGTTGGAATAGGAGTGCTCTTGTGGTTAGAGATCCCCATCAAATTGGTATCAGATCCGTTGAAAGGCTTGGGAAGTGGTTAGTGTATGACAGAGAGAAGTGAATCCATTGGAGAAATAACCATGGTGACTAATGCATAATTGGCATGGGACTTGTCAAAGAAGATAGTCAAGAATAGACTTCTTGAAGAATATATGGAGATGAAGCTAAAATTAGCAGATTTGGTAGAGACAGCAAGCAAGATGAAAGAATAGATAGGAGAGGAAAAAGATAAAGGAAAGAGTCAAGTTGAAGAGGAGGCAGAGCCAAAACCTGACCCTCCATTACCTAGGGAACCATTCCTCAAGGCCCTGAAGGCATTCTAGTATTCTCTAGCAAGATGCATGTAGAGTTAGTGGAGTGGATTGAGGGTATGGAAAACCATTTTGAATGTGATGGTATCACAAATGCACAAAAGCTGAAGATAGCCAAATCAAGGCTAAGAGGACAAGCATTAGCTTGGTGGAAGTTCTTTCTAGAAGAAAGACAAAGGGAAGGAAAGAAGCCAATAGCTACTTGGAAAGCTACGGTGTCTAAGGTGAAAGAGAACTATTTACCAGAGGATTATGACATCCAATTGCACGAGAGAAGGCAAAATCTCAGACAAAAATATCTAGACATGGCATCCTATACCGAAGAGTTCCAAAAACTATGCCTTAGGTTAAGAGTGTAGGAGGTAGAAAGCATCAAAGTTGCTAGGTATCTCAATGGCCTTAGGTGGAACATACAAGAAGATTTGAGCCTCTTTACCTTAACTTCCATCCATGGGTGTTTTCAAATGGCCCTTAAAGTAGAAGAAAAACTTAGAAAGAAGCAAGACTCCAACTCTAGGGGAAGAGGAAGAGGAAGAGACTCTAGAGGAGGACATATATGTGGTTCTAGTGGAAGGAAAAATGAAACCAAATGACAAGGAGATTCTATGTTTGTGTAAAAAAACCATGAGTCCAGTAATAGGGGAGGATATAATAGAGGTAGAGGCTTTCATAGTGGTGGAAGAGGTAGATCAGGTGGATTTGGAAGAAGCTCACGTTCTGCTTCAATGAAGTGCTATAACTATGGCCAATTAGGTCACCTTCCCTATAGGTGTCCAGATAAAACAACATCATCACAAGGTGAGAAGAAGATTGTTTATGTGCAAGAAGAGGACATGACCAAACAATCAAAGGTAAGTTTGGATTCAGAAAAGGGAGAGAATCTCATGCTTAGGAGGATTCTAATAAAAGAACCTACAAGGGATGAACACAAGCAAAGAAGGGATCTTTTTAGGGTGAAGTGCAAAATTATTGGTAAAGTATGCAGAGTTATAATAGACTCTGGATCCACTAATAATGTGATCTTAGAGGAAGCAGTACAAAATCTCAAATTGGTCAAGATAGCCCATGTGTGTCCTTACAAGGTAACTTGGTTGAATAAGGGACAAAATACTATTGGCAAGTATCAAGACAAGATACTTTGTGATGTACTACCAATGGATGCATGCCATATGTTTCTTGGAATATCATGGTAGTATGATAGGAAGGCAGTTCACCATGGCAAGGAGAATAAGTACTCCTTCAAGAAGAATGGAGTAACTTATAAGATATAGTATTTGATAGAGGAGGAAATAGTGGAGAAGATGGACTCCAATACCCTACTAATGAGTGGGAAAGAATTACTCAAGGACATGAAGGAGGAAGAAGGGATTGGCTATGCAATCTTGGTGAAGCCAAAAGAGGAAGAGAAACCTAAACAATCACCTATGCCTGTAGAAGTGAAGCAGTTGCTAGATCAATTCCAAGACATCATATGTGAAGGGACTCCAGCCACACTACCACCCAAAAGAGAAATCAGCCATGAAATTGACTTTGAGATTGACAAAGAGATTGCAAGGCAAGTGCGGGAGCTATTGGACCAGGGTCTAATAAGGAAGAGCATCAGTCCATGTGTTGTCCCAGTGGTGTTGGCTCCTAAAAAGGGAGGTAAGTGGAGAATGTGTACTGATTTTAGGGAAGTAAATAGGATAACTATTAGATGTAGATTTCCTATTCCTAGAATAGAAGATTGAATGGATTGCTTAGGGGGTGCTAAGTACTTCTCAAAGATTGACTTGAAAAGTGGATACTATCAGATTAGGATGAAAGAGGGTGATGAGTGGAAGTGGGCCTTTAAAACCATAGAGGGGTTATATGAGTGGTTAGTAATGCCATTTGGGCTTACAAATGTACCTAGTACTTTTATGAGGGTCATGAATGAATTATTGAAGGATTATATAGGGTTGTTTGTAGTAGTGTATCTAGATTACATGCTCATTTTTAGTAAAACAAAGGAGGAGCACATGAAGCACCTATAACTTGTGTTGAAAAGGTTACAAGAGGAGAAGCTCACCATAAACCTTGAAAAGAGTGAGTTTATGAAGCAAGAACTATTCTACCTAGGATTTGTAGTATCCCAAGATGACTTGAAGATGGACAAGAGAAAAGTGGAAGCCATGTTAAGTTGGCCTACTCCTAAGAGAGTGACTGAAGTGAGAAGCTTCCATGGTTTATCCCAATTCTATAGGAAGTTTGTGAGGAGGTTCAGTGAAATTTGTGCACCTGTCCTAAATACCTTTAACGGTGGAGTTAAGACAAAGTTTGTATGGACCAAGGAAGCCATTGAAGGGTTTGAGAGATTGAAGAAATAAATAGCCACCCAACCAATACTCATTTTACCAAGTTTTGATAAGTTATTCATAGTAGAATGTGATGCTAATAACATAGTAGTGGGTGCAGTCCTAAGTTAGGAAGGAAGACCAGTAGCCTTCTTTAGTGAAAGGCTTAATGAAGAAAAGTCTAGATACTCATCCTATGATCTATAACTTTATGTATTGGTGAAAGCTCTTAAGAAGTGGAGGCACTACTTATTGCCAAAATAATTTGTGGTATACACTGATAACCAAGACCTAAGCTACATAAATAAATAGGAGAAGCTTAGTTTGAGGCATATAAAGTGGATGGAATCCCTAAAATCATACACTTTTACTATCAAGCACAAAAGGGGGTAATAACAAGGTAGAAGATGCCCTTAGTAGGATATTTTTTACCATCCAAGAGATACAGTTGCACAGTACAGAGGTTGAAGGATTTAAGGACCTCTATAAAGGAGATTCATATTTATCATAGATTTATAAGGTGTGTACTGTAAATCACTTTCATAGTGAATATGTAGACTAAACCTTGTAGAATGGTTTATTGTTTAAGGGGAAGAAACTATGTGTTCCAAGGGGTTCCATGAGGGAGAACCTCATCCAAGAGAAGCAAAATGGAAGTTTGAGTGGACACTTTGGGTTAAAAAAGACCCTAGACCAAGTGGAGAGATTCTATTGGTGGCCTTAAATGCAGAATGATATAAGGAGATATGTGGAGTAGTGTGGAGTATGTCAGAATGAACATAGGACATCATCAAATGCAAGTCTTTACCAGCCATTTCCCATCCTGAAGAGACCATGAGAGTGCATAAGTATGGATTTCATAGTGGGACCACCTAGGACACCAACTGGTTTGGATTGTGTGTTTGTGGTAGTGGACACATTCAATAAGTTTAGTCATATCATCCCATGTAAGACAACACATGATGCCAGTCGCATTGCCCACCTTTTCTTCAAGGAGATAGTAAGGATACATGGCTTTCCAATGAGCATAGTTGTAGATAGGGATGTGAAGTTTATGTGGCACTTTTGGAAGACCCTATGTAAAAGGATAGGAACTAATTGTCTCATAGTTCTGCATATCATCCTCAAATAGATGGTTAGACATAGGTACTAAACAAGGTTCTTGGAAACTTTCTAAGATGTTTGAATAAAGCATATGGACAAGGATGGGAACAAGTTATCACACAGGAAGAATTTTCCTATAATGATAGCACAAATAGGACTACTGGTAAGAGTCAATTTGAGATTGTGTATGGGTTACATCTTAGGGGCGTTCTTCAGCCGAGAGGCCTAAAAGGTTATGAAGGGATCAGTTGTCATGTAGATGATTTTTCTCAATCAATGAGAGAGGTTCATGAGAAAGTGCAGAAGAAATTAGTAGAAGCTTATCAAAAGTTGAAGGCTAAGAAAGATGAAGGGAGAAGAGACCTACAATTTTAGGTAGGAGAATTGGTGATCATATACTTGAAAAAGGCTAGTATACGGAAGGGAATACCAAGAAAACTACAAATGAAGAGGATTGGACCTTGTAAGGTGTTGGATAAATATGGTCCCAATGCCTACAAGATAGATCTACCAAAGGATATGTCCATTTCTCCCATTTTTAATGTGAAGGACTTGATTCAATACAAGGGTCCAGATATAGATGAGGGAAAGTAAAGTGTAGATGTGAGTAAGGATGTAGAAGAACTCCAAGTACCTAAACAGATAAAGCCACAAGTGGAGAAGATTCTGGATTCAAGAGTGAAGAAGAAGACAAGGAACAAAGTCTACATGGAACACTTGCTGAAATGGGAACTCCAACCTGATTCTGAGGCTACATGGATAGTAGAAGGATATTTCAACAAGCATGGAGTTCATCACACCTAAGATACCCTGATTTTCTTGTTGCAGGGGGAGGATGGTGCAGGAGAACCTTAAGGTCTTGTGAGGATCTTTAAAGAATTTTGGATTGTAGGTTGGTTTAGAAAACCACCAAGGTAATAAGGACTAAATATAAAGTCCCAAGGTTGTTTTGTGTGTGTTTAGTGGTAATAGTGCTTAGAGTGCAGATTTTGGTGTGATCAATTAGGATCTAAGAGCTTAAGTCTGAGAAAGTCAACAAAAGGGCCAAAGGTTGACCAAAACTCCAAAATGGAGTGGCACTTATGATTTTGGTATTTTTAAGTGGTTAAAGGTCTTATGTAATGGTCTATATTTGAGTTGAACCACTGAGAGTAGTGTAATGAAAAAATGACAAAAGTTTTAAAAGTTGCTCATGACAACTTTGCAACTTTGCAAAGTTGTCATGACAACATTTCCTAGAATTGAGGAAATAGCTTTAAATGTGTTCTAGTCCCAACCTTAGGGTCTGAAAATGTAGGGGTAACCTATAAAAGGTCAAACAAAACCTAATCTAAGGGTTGAATTTTCTATTGTATGGACTGAGTTTGGAAAGGAGAAAGAATTTGACTGTGATTCGAATCAGAGCCTTGATCCAGATCTTTAATGGATTGAATGGCATGAATGAATGAATTGAGACTTTGTGTTTTTCCATATAGAAGTTCTTTGTGGAGTTAGATTTGTAGATTGTTACTTCCATTGTACATTTTTTAAATACTCTGAGTTTCACTGTTTCGCTGGTCTGTTCAGGGCCATTCTTGTAAATGTGTCCCTCTTGAGTTCTTGTGGTTGGAAAACTATGGCCACTTGGAATCAAGTAGGAGACAGTGTAAATATTGTAAATATGTGTTTTGGGGTCTGTGAATGAAGGAGAGATATTTTTCCAACAATCCCTAGGTGAGTGCAATGGCATTCTAGTTGGGAGCTTGTGCAGAACAATAGTATGCAAAGATTCTAAGTGGATTGGATTGAACCAATAAATGGTGGGAGAAAGTAGAGGAGTATATCCTTGGAAAATGACTACAAGGAGAAGAGTAGTGGAGTTGTTTATAGAAATCATTGGAAGAAAATAACCTAGACTGGTGAACTTGCTCCTAAAACCCTTAAAAATAGGGGTTTGGTGAAAATCCTATGTGCGGACAGGGTGGGGGTCTAACACCTAAAAAATCCTAAAGCCTAGGTTGGCCTTATGAATAATACATAGTTTATTCAGAGAGTTGTTAAGAGAATTTGTGAAGAAAGCCAAGGAAACGAGTATCTAGGAGGCCTAATTGACCAAAAAGGCTACAAGGCCTCAAAACAAGAAAACTATGAACTCGACTAGAAACCTTTTAAAGAATCCATCCAAGTGGATTAGCATCAATTGAAAGTGACCTAGGAAAGGTCAGGAATCCCATCCCTATTGCCAAAAGTGGTTTGGGAGAAAAGTGGTTCAATGGAGTCTGAGGGTGCATTGTAGTAGTGAGAAGGAAAGGAGAGTGTTTTTGAAATTGGTGGTGATTTCTAAGGGAAGCCTTGGATCATAGAGTTGACCTCTGGATAGGGTAGAGGAAGATACCCTAGGAAGACCAAAGATAGGTATTAGTTGGAGTAGGAGTGCTCTTGTGGTTAGAGCTCCCCATCACATAGCTGTTTATTTTTCTTTGCTTTTGGATTCTTTAGCATGCACTTCTTCAATGAGGTGTTTAGGAACCCACATTGTCTATAATTTTCTTCTTTTCTTGTTGGAACTTTGTGGTATCTTTTGCTTATATTTTTGCTTTGCATTCACATGTTGATTAGATAGGACATGGTTATCTTCATATATAAGTGGATTCTTGTACTTTTGATTTTTATGTTGTACATCCAATTTATTTCCAAAAGCCTTGGGAAGTGCGGATGAATGAGGCTGATATGGTGGGTTTAGATGGATGGGTTGATGGAAATTTTGCAAGGATGCGTTTCTTTGTTGATCTTGAGGTATGATGGGGAAAGTAGATGATAAGCTAGGAGTGGATGGAGGGACATACAAGCCCAATATGGATGGAAGATATGAAGGATTAATCTTTGGGATATAGGGACCAAGGATGGATTTGGATGATGGTGAAAGTAGATGCTTACATATAAATGGAGGGATATAAGGTGAGAAATGGATATCAACATCTTTAGTGTGATTTATTTTACCAAGGCTCTCATCGTTAGGAGTCATCTTTATACCAATAGGCTTATGAGTAGCTTTGATAAGGGAAAAATTTATAGGAACTAATGAAGCTTGAGGGGATTTATTGTCATGCATGGGATTCGGAGGAATGATGGTTTCTTGAGATGGATATGGAGGAGTAAGACAAGGAGATGATGGGATACTCTGATCTTGATAAGGATCTTTGGATAATGCAAGAAGAGTAATTTTCTCTTGATTTTCAATAGGATCATTAGAAGTGGAATAAATACCTTAATCTTTCTTAGGAGATGGAGAGATATGTATCTCTTGAGGTGGAGGTATTGTATGAGTTAATTTTGGCCTTCTCAATCAACCACACACTTCAACATAGTCCTTCTTAACCAAGAACAAACAAGACTGAATATGAGTTATTCATCCTGCCTGCCTGTGTGATTCAACCTGTTGCCTTCTATCTAGATGGGGTTTTGAAATTTGCTCTCAGGACGAGGGCCTCACAACTATGGACCATCTAAGAATGAAGGATTTGACATGATAAATGCAATGCAATGCAAGATTATGCTAGGAATTGAAATATGCAAGATAATCTAAGTATGATCACTAAATGCCATTATCCTAGAAATTGAAACTATTCTATTTGCAATATGAAATTAATCTATATGAGATTAGCAAAATGAGACAACAATTTAGTATTCTAACAATGCAATTTTGAGTAAAGTTTTCAGGGGTTTTCAGGGGATAATTAGGGGGTTTGAATGAAGAAAGAGAGTTCTTTTATAGACTCTAAGAGGATCAGAATAGAAACTTTCCTGTTTTGAAATAAAACAACTAGAAAAGCCAGTTAAAAACAGAAAGCTTTATTAAAAAGAATTCAATAAATTGTTTTCTTCCTGTTTTAACTGTTTTCTCTCTTTGATTTAACATTGTTTTATTTGAATTTAATTGTTTTATTTCTCTTTAAAGAACAATTAATTCAAAGTTTCCATTTCTGAATAGAAGAAAGATTTTTGAGAGAATATCCAATTAATTAAATAAATATGACCTCATAATTGCTTTTTTTCAATTATCTGAATATTAAATTCAATTATTGAAAATGAGGATATTTATTTAACAATTAAATATTATTTAATTCCTTTTCATGTGGCTCAGCTAAAGAGGGTGAATTTAATTTAATTAAAGTGCTAGGAATTTATAATTAAATTAATTCAATCATAGGGTTTGTTTAGCCAAATAGATATTTAGGAATTAAATATGATGTATGATTAATACAGATTTAGGATTTTCTGCATTTGACACTCGGGTCGAGTAGAGTCAGTGAAAACTCAGAATTTGCCTAGTACAATAGGACTCTGATGATTTAGAAGAATGACAAATGCAACAAAATTGGTTAGGGTTGCAAGATGCCAATTTTGGGGTGTTACATTTTTCCCCTCTTTGAATTGATGTGCGAGCAGCGCATTAATTCAAAGAATAGTCTGATGCCTGAAGCACAAAAGAAATAATTTTGAACACCCAGTTTTGACCGTGAGGTACGAAAAACTAAATATGGTGTCAAGTTGTTGAAAAGCACGGAACACCCAGTTTTGACCGTGAGGTACAAAAAACTAAACATGGCGTCCAAGTGATTTGAAAAGTATGGTACACCCAGTTTTGACCGTGAGGTACAAAAAATTGGAATGCCCCAAGTATTTGAAAAGCATGGAACATGCAATTTTGACCGTGAGGTACGAAAAACTAAAATTCCCCAAGTGATTGAAAAGCATGGAACATTCAGTTTTGACCGTGAGGTACGAAAAACTGAAATGCCCCAAGCAATTGAAAAGCATGGAACATGCAGTTTTGACCGTGAGGTACGAAAAACTGAAATGCCCCAAGTGATTAAAAAGCATGGAACATGCAGTTTTGACCGTGAGGTACGAAAAAATGAAATGCCCCAGGAGATTGAAAAGCATGGAACATGCAGTTTTGACCGTGAGGTATGAAAAACTGAAATGCCCCAAGTGATTGAAAAGCATGGAACATGAAGTTTTGACTGTGAGGTACGAAAAACTAAAATGCCCCAGGCGATTGAAAAGCATGGAACATGTAGTTTTGACTGTGAGGTACGAAAAACTGAAATGCCCCAAGTGATTGAAAAGCATGGAACATGCAGTTTTGACCGTGAGGTACAAAAAATAAAAATGCCCCAAGCGATTGAAAAACATGGAACATGCAGTTTTGACTGTGAGGTATGAAAAACTGAAATGCCCCAGGTGATTGAAAACCATGGAACATGCAGTTTTGACCGTGAGGTACGAAAAACTGAAATGCCCCAAGTGATGAGGATTTGATTAGATTGATTGGGATAGATTTCAATGATGTAATCATCCTGCCCCCTCGGGAGCAAAATCAAAAGATGACATGTCATAATGATGATAAAGAGTGAAAAATCGCAGATAGAAAGAACTCAGAATAGATTACGGAAGAAATCAGAAGATTCAGAATCAATTTCGAGTTATATCAAGGTCAAGTTGACCAAGGTTGACTAGGGTTGACTTTTGAAGAAAAAAGTCAAAGAATTCAGAAAATGATGATATGATAAAAGTCTGACAAGAAAGCGAGGTCAGAAGGGTGACTGCACAGGCGTCCGATCGCGTCGGTCCCAAAAATTTTAAAATGCGATTTTGAGCGATATAGAAGTGTCAGATTTTGATTTCAATCCCGAAAATGGGTTGAGCATATAGCTGAAGATAGAGAGCGAGGATCAAACACCTGTACAGTCATGATGAAACATGAACAGTGAAGAAGAAGAACCGTCCAAAGTATGAACCCAAAAGAATGCAACAAAGAGAACACTGAATCATTGCCACAATGCAAGTCTAGAATGAAAATGCAATCCTATGCTAGATGCAATATGAAGGTGCAATTCTAGGACATGGTTGTTGGCTCTTGAAAATCATCATTGAGCATTTTTTGGAACATCAAAGTCGATACAACCCTTACTGGTGCCACAATGCAACCATAAGGATATGAATATGACTTATCATTGGATAAAATGTAGGAAACAAATGTAAGCACCAGGGCACAAAAGCCAAGATGACCTGAACATTGTTTACAGTTAATGTTGCAAGAGTACACTAGTATCAAGGCATTCAAAGCCAAGATAACCATGAGTGCGATCGTGCGTAAACATACAAATCAATAACAAGCAAAACAATAACAAACAGAGCAATAACAAGCAAGGAGATAGTACCGACCTCACCATGGTGTACAAATAAACAAGATCGAGGGATGTGAGGCTGTTCCACCTTATTGCGGGAGCTCTTATCACATACACCTTGTTTATTTTACGTGTCCGGATCATCAGGACTATGCCAACAAGCAGTAGACAAAGAAAATGTCAACAAAATCCATAAGAATAGACAACATACAAAGAAATATTCAAGCATAGCTCAGCCTGTTTCAAATTTTTGCGAATGTGGATGTGGATGAGGCGTTGAAAAACACCATTGTGCTTGTGCGTGCATTGTGTTTGAATGTTATCGATAGATGTTTACGTTTGAGATATCTGATATGTGTTAAAAACATAGATGTGTCCAAAGATAGTGTTAAGAAATACTGTTATGGTGGTGTTGAAAAACACTAGTGTGTGTCAGTAGTGAGTCTCCCTTGAGAAATGACAAGATTACTGACTCAGGTGTAAACCAGAGATATGATGTGATCAAATGGGGGACCCATGCCCCCAAGTAATGATGATTGACTTGACGTATGTTGCGAGGAAAAATAAGATGTGATTGCCCCCAAGCGTATGGCGCTGAATAAATGACAAGTCAGGATGGTTCGCAAAGGAACCATAGTGTCACAAAAGTGACCAAAAGGTATGTACAAACTAAATCATATAATCGTCAAGACTGAGTATCGATAGATAGAGCGTGTGAGTATAACTCCAACTGGAATGGATGTGAGAAATCTTGATAGAATAACGACAGTAGGCAGATGCAGTGGGAGCCACTGGTGATTGATGCAAGAGAGATGCTCAAAATGAAGTGATCGTCGTATAAGCTATACATCAATAGGCAGACGCAGTGAGAATCACTGGTGATTGATGTGAGAGAGCCTCTCAAGATTAGAGAGCTCTGTATAAGCTAAGTGACAGTAGGTAGACGCAGTAAGAATCACTAGTGATTGATGTGAGAGAGCCTCTCAAGATTAGAGAGATCTGTATAAGCTAAGTGACAGTAGGCAGACACAGTAAGAATCACTGGTGACTGTCACAATGTAGATCCAAAAGATAATAAGACAATGCCCCCAATACTAGGAGGGTTGCCCTGAGAGTATGACCAGTTTCAATCCATGTGAGTTGGTGTCTTGACGGGAACTGAAAGCAAATGGAAGCAGGAATGCAGGAAAGCAAATGCATAAGGCCAAGGGGTGCTGCGATAGATATAGCATTGTGGAACAAGAGGCGCCTGTTTACCAGGTTTTCACCTTCTTGGCATAAATTCTTTTTTTGCTACCATGACGCCTATTTGCCAGGTTTTCATCAATGGCACCCTTTTTTTATTTTTCTCTTTTTTTTTGTATTTTTCAATTTTTTAATTTTTTTGTATTTTTGGAATATATAATTTTTTTTGGAGATACATTAAAGCGCCTATCGCTAGGTTTTCACTAAGATGATCATTTTTTCAGGACTTTTTCAAATTTTTAGAATTTTTTCAGGACTTTAATATATACATGAACATATTGAAGATATATCAGTTGTAGAACCTCTTCAAATGAAGAGTGTTGATGGGCTCTTTAAGTTGTTCTCCTTCAGTGGTAGAGAGTTGATAGGTACCAGACCTAAATACTGCAGTAAAAATATATGGACCGAGCCAATTAGGTTCAAACTTGCCTTTCTGGACCCGATGTTGCTGATTTTTAGGGTTCTCTCTCAGAACGAGATCACCCGCTTGGAAGTCTCATGGTCATACCTTCTTGTTATAACTTTTAGACATCCTCTTTTGATATGCTCTCAGGTGATCGAACGCCACTTGACGACATTCATCAAGTAATTCCAGCTCTTGTAGCCGAGATATTCTAGTATCTTCATCAGTGATGAGGTCCTTCAGAGAGACTTGTAAGGAAGGAATCTTGACCTCAATAGGTAACACCGCATCTGCCCCATAAACCAATGCATAGGGTGTAGCTCCTGTTGGTGTTCTAATACTGGTCCTGTATGCCCAAAGAGCTAGATTTATCCAGAGATGCAAGTCTCGTCCAGATTTATGTACTGTGCGGTGCAGGATCTTAAGGATTGTTTTGTTGGAAGCTTCTGCTTGTCCATTACCTTGAGGATAATAGATGGAAGACCAGTGTTGCGTGATTTTGAACTTAGAGAAAAGTTCTATCAAATCCTTATTTTTAAATTGTCCCCCATTATCTGTGATAATTGCTGAGGGTACACCATGCCTGCAGATGATGTAATTAAGAATAAACATTGCTACTGTCTTGCCACTGGCAACGGTGAGAGGGACTGCCTCCACCCACTTAGTAAAATAATCCGTAGCTGTAATGATATACTT
>MU225828.1:340753-366895 GCA_018584345.1 Thuja plicata | reverse complement strand
TTTGAATTTAATTATTTTATTTCTCTTTAAAGCACAATTAATTCAAAGTTTCCATTTCTGAATAGAAGAAAGATTTTTGAGAGAATATCCAATTAATTAAATAAATATGACCTCATAATTACTTTTTTTCAATTATCTGAATATTAAATTCAATTATTGAAAATGAGGATATTTATTTAACAATTAAATATTATTTAATTTCTTTTCATGTGTCTCAGCTAAAGAGGGCGAATTTAATTTAATTAAAGTGCTAGGACTTTATAATTAAATTAATTCGATCATAGGGTTTGTTTAGCCAAATAGATATTTAGGAATTAAATATGATGTATGATTAATACAGATTTAGGATTTTCTGCATTTGACACTCAGGTCGAGTAGAGTCAGTGAAAACTCAGAATTTGCCTAGTACAATAGGACTTTGATGATTTAGAAGAATGACAAATGCAAAAAAATTGGTTAGGGTTTCAAGATGCCAATTTTGGGGTGTTACACAAGCATTTATGTAAAAGATGCTACAATATTGTCATGACAACATTTTGCATTGTTGCAATGTTGCATGCAACATAGACAACATTTGGATTCCTCTCGAGATGGAGGTGAAAAATAAATTCTAGTGGACTAAAATGGTGGAGAAAGTATCCTAATATTCCTAAGGACTCATTTCTCAAGGGAGATTGAATGTAAGAAAGTTTTAATGAATAGCAAGAAGCTCTGCAATTCTGGGTTTTAGCAATATTCGAGCATTTTTGAGTTACAAAGTGATTAAATGGATTGAATCGATCGATGTAGTTTTGGATCTGTGTTGTGTAGGTATATTTAAGACTTTCTCATTTAGTGTGCAAGTACTGTAGAGTTGATTTAGTAGCATTTGTAAGTTGATTAAGATTTAGGGAGTCTGCTGGTCCAGTCTAGAGTATTTTGTGTTTCCATGGCTCCCCCATGAAATCTAACCATGGGAATCTCCTAAGGGTGGATGAATGTTTTAGGGGATCCTATTTATAGTGTAAATATGTAAGGAGAGGTACTGAAGATTCATGCTTCTATTTTTAAGGTTATGCCCTAGGCGAACAATGTCTGTTTGGTTAGGGGTGTAATAGAGTAAGAATCAAGTGACATTGCAAAAGAGTGTGTGACGGAAAGAAACCAAGAGAGTTTCCAAGAGCCTTAGGGTCTAAATTAACCCTTCCCATGATCCTAAATCCTATCCAATCCATCTTGACACATTTCTAGCAAGAAATTAGTGTGTTACTGTCAATGCTTGAAAATAGGCCTAAAAGACCTACATTTCAAGATAGTAGTATACGAATGGTTTGAGGAGATGAAACCTTGAAAATATTTAAGGTCTTATAAAAGGGTATCTGAGTCCTAGTTTTTTTTTTAGGGTTGTGTGGAGTTTTTCGACAAGAATCCAGAAAAACCCTCTGATAGGGCTAATAGGGCTACTAGGCCTAATAGGTTCAAAAACATTGTGATGGTGGAACTCGATCACTTTGGGATAGAAGACCCATTAAAATGGGATTAAAAATATTTCATATGGATTTCATGAAGGTGAACATGTCCTTTGTAGCACTTGTGAATATTTTTGGGAATATTTGAGCTTGGAATCATCCAAGGAAGCATAGAGACAAGGAGTACTATCAATGGTGGAAATCTTTTAAGATTGAGCATAGAGAAACTAACTCTTAGTGTAGAGTTAGAATAGTCTTAGGGTGAGAAGAATCAAGAATTTGGTGGATTCTAGAAGATAATTAGGATCCTAGGTAGACTAGGGAAAGTTAAGACCTAGTTGAGTAAGTGCAAGCCAATATTGTAACACTTCCATCAGATTGGTATCAGAGCCTCTTTTGATCAGGCTTGTGGTTAATGTTCCAGCCAGAAGAATCAATTGGAGAGTCAACAATGGTGAATAATGCTGAGTTGGATAATAAGGTAGATGAACAAGAAGAGGAGAATAGACTACTCCAAGATCGATTGGATCATTTGGAGAAAAAAGTTGATGAAGTTCATGTGAAAGAAGATGAAGTGAAGGACAAAATTGAAGGGAAAGGCAAGGATATTTCCATTGAAGATGAGATCCCTAAAGTTGACCCTGTCCTTAATAAGGAGCCATTCCTAAAATCTTGAAAGGCTATGAGTGGAAAAGCATTGGAAGGAGTTCCTATTTTTTGTGGAAAAATGGAACCAGAGGTAGTCCTTGATTGGATAGAGGGACTAGAAAACCATTTTGAGTGTGATGGTATCACTGAGGCTCAAAAGGTGAAGGTTACAAAAGCTAGAATGAGAGGGTATGCACTCACTTGGTGGAAATTCATCCAAGATGAGAGAGAGAAGGAAGGAAAAAGCCCCATTTCTTCTTGGAAGGCTATGGTTGCAAAAGTTAGAGATGATTATATCCCTGAGGATTATGAAATCCAATTACAAAAAATAAGACAAGGTCTAAGGAAGAAGGACCTAGATGTAAACTCATACAATGAAAAATTCCAAAGACTTTGTTTGAGGTCAAGAGTAGAAGAGGATGAGAAAGTGAAGATAGTAAGATATCTTAATGGACTTGTAAGATAAAATATGGTGGCACAAGAAGGATTCCCTATATAAGATTTATGTAATATAGTAAAGCGAGATCCTAAGGCCAAGTTTATGTTTTCTTACACTTAATTAATATGATAAAATAGCTTGAGGAACACATGAGAACTAAATGGACAAGATACCTACCTCATAACATAGCAGATCTGGAAAAACTCATTTTCTGGGGTCTGTATTGAGTTTTTGGAAAATCCAACAGTTGATACAGAACCAGAATGTAGAGACAAACAAAACCCATAAATTGTTTTCCATTTTGATGTCATCTTATGGAAAAGGTTGATCTTGACCCATAAATGTCAACCCTGACCCAATAATGTCGACCCTTACCTGCACAGGTCCAAAAGTGACTTTGTTCATGGATCCCAAAAAATTTTCAAAAAGGGTATCCAAATCTGGTCTTTGATCTGCTGTTCTGCACCTGTAACTCCCAAAAATAGCACCTATAAATATCTGAAAAGAGGGATTTTGGGGTGGCTATATAGGGTTTTTCCTTAGTCAAACCCCCATTTTGGTGATCTCCACCTCCACGAATAGCCGAATATATAATGTAATGTGTGTGTGTGTATTGATCTCTTGAAGAGAGCTTGTAAACATGCAATATCAAGATCTAATCTTCTAGATTAACAATCCTAACATAACATGGAAATGAGAAAGCAATGCATAGATTTGAATATGACAAAGAAAGCATACCAAGCCCCCAAGGCTAAAGTATTCCTATCAACTCACAATCCATAATTGCTACCCCATGGTAATGTTCTTTGAATGCTTGAATGTTGAAAATGATAGATCTAAAGAGAGAGCCTTCTTTCTTCAATGAAGATCCACCATAGATTATCTTTCAAAATGCTTGATAGAAGATGATGATATGTCCACCTAGCTTGTCCTTCTATATCATCCTCTTTCTTGTTTGCATCATGTCATCTCCCGATTTTCTTTCATGATCAAATGAAGGCAAAAGAGAGTGCTTATGTAGAGATTTCAACATAGGCCTCCTAGGGAAATGCAAGGGAGCCAAATTCAAATTTCACCTCGAATCATGGTCCAATCACATTTGCGAACTAAGGAGAAAACATATTAATTCAAATATTGGAGAAGACACTTCCGCATCTAAACTCGGGGACCTATTTTAAGTTCCAGGCCCCGATAAGCTCAAGATTTCAAAGCGGGGACCATCACCTAGAAAAGGTCTATGTCGACCTCGACCTTGACCTAAGATTTTAGGCAGGTCACTAGGAAGTTGTAGAAAGGTTTCCAGATCAGCCGGGGACTTAGAAAGGTAGGGGAATGTGGTAGAGTGTTTAAGAAGGCCTAAAGGCCCAGAGAGGGAGAGTAGAATGAGGCCCAGGAGGACCAGTACATAGATCCTACCTAGAGAGAAGAGCCATGGAGAGATAAATCTAGGAGAATCCACAAGATCCTAACCCTAACTTCATCTATACATGTATAATCAAGCACAGATGCAAATATAATATGTCAACCATACCAAATGAGGGTGCTAAGTCTATGAAAATGGAAGTGCTTCCATTTTAAGATGATATAGGACTTAAATGGACCATTCAAGATGAGATGAGTATTTTGCTTCTAGACATATTTTAGAAGTGCCACCAAATTTCTATCAAGGTGGAAGACAAGTTAAAGAAGAAACAAGATGCAAGCACCTCCAGAGGAAGGGGTAGAGGAAGAGACAACAAAGGACAAAGAGGTTGATATAGTGGAAGAAAATCTAAATCTAAAGTTCAAGCAGAGACTAACCTCACTGAACAACATGAAGGATACTTCAATAGAGGAAGTTCAAGTAGAGGGAGGAACTCTAATAATAGAGGAAGAGACAGTAACCAAGCAAGGGGAAACTATTTTTCCAATATGAAGTGTTATCACTGTAATCAATTAGGACATCTGGCATATAGGTGTCTAGAGAAGGAAAGTACCTCTCAAGGAGGTGACAAAAGAGTGAACTATGTTCATGAGGAGACAAGTGGTGGAAACAAGAACCCTGAAGTGCCATTAGAATCATAGAAGGGAGAGAATCTCATGATGAGAAGAAATTTGATCAAAGAGCCAATGAAGGAAGAAATTAGTCAATGGAGATCATTATTTTGAGTAAAGTGTAAGATGATGGGTAAAGTGTGTAGAGTCATCATAGAATTAGGGTACACTGACAACATAGTGTCAGAGGAGGCAGTCAACAAGTTGAAAATGACAAGGATACCCCACACCAGTCCCTACAAGGCCACTTGGCTAAACAAAGGACAAGATGTCCTTGTTAATGAGCAAGCTTGGGTAGAATTCTCCATTGGGAGATACAAGGATAAAGTTTTATGTGATGTCTGACCTATGGATGCATGCCACTTTCTCCTAGGTAGACCATGGAAATTTGACAGAAAGGCCATGTATGATGGATTGAAATATTCATACTCTTTGAAGAAGGACAATGTGACATACAAAATCTAGTCACTATTGGAGGATGTAGAATTGAAGACAACTGGTCCTAATGTTCTCATGGTGAGTGAAAAAATATTTCTTAGAGACTTTAGAAGAAGGAGAATGATTTGTATTTTCACTGGTGTTAAAGCCAAAGGAAGTTGCAGACAAAACAGAGAAGAGGATAGAGCTACCTAAAGAAGTCCAAGAGATGTTAAAGAGGTATGAAGGTATAGTGAGTGATGGACAACCATCAAACCTACCCCCTAAGAGGTTTGTAATCCATCAGATAGACCTAATACTAGGATCTACCGTACCCAATAAGGCAGCCTATAAAATGACTCCTCAACAAAATGAGTAAATTGCTAGAGAAATCCAAGAGCTCCTAGAACAAGGCCTTATAAGAAAGAGATTAGCCCATGTGTCATGCCCACAGTCCTAGTACCTAAAAAGGGAGGAACTTGAAGGTTATGTAGAGAATCTAGAGTAATCAATAGGATTAAAATAAGGTATAGATTCCCTGTCCCTAGGATAGAAGACCTAATGGTCTATCTAGGAGGATCAAGGTACTTTACAAAGATAGAAATAAAGAGTGGCTATCATCAAATTAGGGTAAATGAAGGGGATGAGTGGAAAACAACCTTCAAAATTATGGAAGGACTATATGAGTGGCTTTTAATGCCATTTGGACTCTCAAATGCTCCATCTACATTCATGAGATTGATGAATGAGGTCCTCAAAGAGTACATTGGAAATTTTGTATTAGTCTACTTAGATGATATACTCATCTATAGTAAGACAAGAGAAGAGCACCTCAAACACTTGGAAATGGTTTTTAAGAAGCTACAGGAGGAGAAGTTGATGATCAACTTAGAAAAGTGTGAGTTCATCAAGATAGAGCTAGTATACCTTTGTTTTGTACTATCTCAAGGTAAGCTAAAGATGGATCCAAGAAAAGTGGAAGCCATTCTAAATTGACCTACTCCAAGGACAACAATAGAGGTAAGGAGTTTTCATGGTCTAGCCCAATATTATAGAAATTTTATCAAACAATTCAGTGAAATTTGTGCTCCCATGTTGGACACTATAAAAGGAGGCATTAAGACTAAATTTTCATGAAATGAACAAGCTGACCATGGTTTTGAATTGTTAAAGAAAAATATTGCTACACAACCTATTTTGGTTATTCCAAGCTTTGAAAAGTTATTTACAGTGGAGTGTGATGCCAATAATGTGGCAATTGGTGTTGTCTTAAGCCAAGAGGGAAGACCAATGGCTTTCCATTCAGAGAAGTTGAGTGAAACTAAGAAGAAATATTCTTCCTATGACCTAGAGATGTATGATCTAGCTCAAGCACTGAGAAAGTGGAGGCACTACTTGCTTCCAAAAGAGTTCATAGTCTTTTCTGACAACCAAGCATTAAGTTTCTTGAGCTCCTAAGAGAAACTCAGTCACAAGCATATGAAATGGGTTGAGTACTTGCAAGCATACACATTCAATATCAAACACAAGAAGGGATTGTAGAACAAGGTTGCAGATGCCTTGAGTAGAAGAGCCCTGACTATCTAGGAGATACAACTACAAAGCATGGGAATAGACAAATTCAAGGATCTATATGGTGATGATGAAGACTTTGCAGACATCTATAAGGTATGCCAAGAATATAAGAACCACTTTCATAGTAAATATTTTGAATATACTTTGAAAAGTAATCTCCTATTTAAAGGAATTCAATTATGTGTCCCTAGAGGGTCTATAAGGGTGAATTTGATTCAGGAGAAACACAATGGTGCATTGAGTGGCCATTTTGGGGTCAGTAAGACACAAGAACTTGTTTAGAGATTTTAATTTTGGCCAAAGATGAATGTTGATACTAGGAAGTATGTTGAGAGTTGTATTGTGTTTCAGAAGGCCAAGGGAACATATTCTAATGCTGGCCTATACCAACCACTTCCTATCCCAACTATACCATGGGAATGCTTGATCATGGACTTTGTAGTTGGGTTTCCTAAGTCAAGACAGGGAATGGATAGTGTCTATGTGATAGTAGATAGATTCAGTAAGATGGTTCACTTTGTATCCTGCAAGATAACTAATGATGCCAGTCAAATGGATTCTCTATTCTTTAAAGAGGTAGTCAGAAAACATGGATTGCCCTTGAACATTGTGTCGGACAGAGACACCAAGTTTATGAGTCATTTTTGGAAGACTTTATGGAAGAAGTTGGGCACCAACTTATCTTTTGGATCTACATACCATCCTTAGACTAATGGCCAAATGAAGGTAGTTAATAGGAGTCTTGGTAATCTCCTTAGATGATTAACAAAGGAGTATGGTCAGACATGGGACCAACTCATAGGCACAGCTGAATATGCCTACAATGATACTGTGAACAGGACTACTAGTAAGAGTCCTTTTGAAATTTTCTATGGCCTACACCCTAGAGGCATTTATGAGCTCAAAGAACTGAAGGATGGATTAAAAGGGAGTGGATATGCTAAGTAATTTTCATATGCTATGTGAGAGGTCCATGATACAGTCAGGAAGACACTGATTGAAAATACTGAGAAAATCAAGAGTAAGGTGGATGAAGGAAAAAGGGATGTCCAATTTGAGTTTTGGGATCTAATGATGGTATACCTCAACAAGGCTAGATTACAAAAAGGAATCCCACAAAATTTGCAGATGACAAGAATTGGTCCCTGCACTATATTGGCCAAATATGGAGCAAATGCTTACAAGGTAGAGTTACCAGAGAACAGTGGCTTGTCACCTGTCTTTAACATTGTAGACTTGGTATTATACAAAGGAAAAATACCTGATCTAGATTAGAGCTTGACTGAAGTCATCCAAGAGGTAGAAGAACTGCATTTGCCATCTACACCAGTCAAGAAGGAAGACTGCATACTAGAATCCAAAATTTATAAAAAGACTAGAATGAAGGATTACAAAGAACACTTAGTGAAGTGGCAAGGACAACTGGATGTAGATGCAACATGGATAAAGGATTCATAATTCAAAAATTTGGACATTGATCCTGACTTACTCAATCCAAGGATGGATTGAAATCTTTCACTTAGGGAGGATGGTGCAGGAGCACCTAAGCTATCCTCTAAGCCCTGGAATTTTTTTTCTTGTAACTGACCTTAGCCAAGTTAGTGTGTGTTTAATTTTGACCTGAGTATGTCTTGTAAGGTGTGTTACTAGGTGGATTGATAATTAGTGTCAAATCCAACCTAGTCTAGTTAGTTTACTTTTAATGCATAATTTTGGATTGAGTAGGGAAAATGAGTCTTAATGGGTCCTAGAGTCAGTTAGGATTGGAAAAGAGCCTAAAAATGCCTTAATGATGTATATTCCTTGTACCAAGAATAGTAGAGGTCATAAAATTTAGTTTCAAGAATTTATGTAAAAGATGTTACAATGTTGTCATGACAACATTTTGCATTGTTGCAATGTTGCATGCAACATAGACAATATTTGGATTCCTCTCAAGATGTAGGTGAAAAATCAATGCTAGTGGCCTAAAATGGTGGAGGAAGTATCCTAAGATTGTTGAGGACTCATTTCCTAAGGGATATTTAATGTAAGCAAGTTTCTAGGAATATCAAGAAGCTCTACAATTCTAGTTTTTAGCAATATTCGAGCATTTTTGAGTTATAGAGTGATTAGATGGATTGAATCAATCAATTTAGTATTGGATCTATGTTGTGTAGGTAGATTTAATACTTTTTCATTCAGTGTGCAAGTACTATAGAGTTGATTTAGTAGCATTTGTAAATTGATTAAGATTTATGGAGTTTGTTGGTCCAATCTAAAGTAGTTTGTGTTTCCATGGCTCTCCCATGAATCTAACTATGGGAATCTCCTAAGGGTGGATGAATGTGTAGACACCTAAATAGACTAGGTGTTTCTTAATCATCCAAATCTGCAAATCTCAGCCAATTTCCCTAAATCTCATCAAAATGCATCAAAATGGATCAAAATCATTCAAATGGACATTTATCAAGCAAATTGGACAAAATCAAAATAAAATCAAAGTATTAATTAACAATGAAATCAAATAATTAAATTTAAGCCTAAAACAGATCAATCAAATTATATAATTGATTTTAATCAATTAATTGTATAAGTTTTAAATCAAAAATCAAATTGAACCTATTCACCGTTACATGGCTAATTTAATTAATTGATTGAATTAAATAAATCCTATTTTCTTTCAACACAATTTGATCAACCAATGAGAATTGAGGATTTTTTCTTCTTGTCCCACCTTTTGAGGACAACCATTTATATTGTCCCCCCATTTGAAACCATCTCAAAGCCTTTCAACGAACCAAGGCTTAACCCATGGTCAATTCACTCTACCCCCTACCCTTGGGAATTTGGTATAAATACAAGCCATTTTGTAAGCATATGATATCCTAGAAAATTTGAATGCATAGCATCATTACTATAGGAAAATTTTAAGGAATTGAGAGCATATTAAGCATTTTCATAGCAAATTGATCATTTTAAGAGCATAATCATGAGCATTTGAGTTGCAAAGCACACATATCTTGAGAATTTGAGCTAGATTTAGGCATTTTTATATCAATTTCTCATTCTAGGATTGTCCTTGAGAGAGATTAAGGCTGGGAGATCTTTCAACAAAGCTTATTTAGAGAACCATGAGATGTTATGGATTTTAAATGCAATTCTTTAGGCTAAATTGTTATTTCTTTCCATAGAATTGTAGTTGTTAATCCTAATTTCATGAAGGTGTAAATTATCACACATAGAATGTTTTAGGGGATCCTATGTATAGTTTAAATATGCAAGGAGAGGTACTGAAGAGTTGATCTGCTATTTTTAAGGTTATGCCCTAGGTGAACAATGCCTGTCCGGTTAGGGTTGTAATAGAGTAAGAATATAGTGCCATTGCAAAGGAGTGTGTGAGGGAAAGAAACCAAGTGTGGTTCTAGGAGCCTTAGGGTCTAAATAATCCCTACCTATAAGCCTAGATCCTATCCAATCCATCTTGACACATTTCTAGCAAGAAATCAGTGTGTTACTGTCAAAGATTGAAAATAGGCCTAAAAGACCTACACTTCAGGACAGTAGTGTACAGATGGTTTGAGGAGATGAAACATTGAAAATATTGAAGGTCTTTGAAAAGGGTATCTGATTCATAGATTTTGTTTTAGGGTTGTGTGGAATTTTTTGACAAGAATCCAGAAAAACCCTCTAGATAGGGCTAATAGGGCTACTAGGCCTAATAGGTTCAAAATCATTGTGAAGGTTGAACTTGATCACTTTGGGATAGAAGATCCATTAAAATGGGATTAATAATATGTCATATGGATTTCTTGAAGGTCAACATGTCCTTTGTAGCACTTGTGAAGATTTTTGGGAAGATTTGAGCTTGGAATCATCCAAGGAAGCATAGAGACAAGGAGTACTTTCAATGGTGGATATATTTCAAGATTGAGCAAAGAGAAACTAACTCTTAGTGTGGAGTTAGAATAGTCTTAGGGTGAGAAGACTCAGGAATTTGGTGGATTATATAATAGAATTAGGATCCTAGGCAGACTAGGGCGAGTTAAGACCTAGTTGAGTAAGTCCAAGCCAATATTGGAACACTTCCATCACATCTCTTTTTCTACTCCATTTCATCCTGGTCCTTTGGTTAGGAAGTGTTTGTGTAACTATAGTGAATAAATTGGTCATTACATGAATGATGTGTATAGGTAGGGTTAAGGCCTTACCAACAATAATCAATCTAGGTATGCCCGCTAAGGTGCGCTTGGTCCTTTTCTTTAAAATGGTGTGATTATTACCGGGAAACACAATACAACAATGGAGTGAGTTAGCATACAGGAGGGAGGTCCTTGCCTACACTTAAGCACTATCCAAAGATATAATCAAAATAAAACCATCAAAATCCACGTAATGGGTCAAACAATGTCATATTATCTGACTCCAAATGATCAAGGGAGGCATGATATGGAAAGTGATCTTGGGGAGGTATCCTCCTTGCACAAGTGTAATCAACCTTTCAGAGGTGATCTAGATGGATTTATATATTTAGGATTTTAGTTATGATGTCCATTTCAAAGATAGTCCATGAATCATACAAGATACCATGGTCACGCAAGTGTGATTAAGACCTATAGCCCCATGAATACTAGGAACAAACTATCTTTTTCTCCCGAGACTTTAATCTCAAAGGAAGGATTTGATTATAGTGGGTTGGAAGAGGTTGGCTTTACCTTGTTCCCAATTGAGTCATTCCCATGATATTTTCTCATCAACGATAAGCTCTGTAAGGGTAATGGATGAAAATGAAAAGTGGATAGCAAAGGTGAGGTCAAGATATTTGATTTTCCCAAAGGGAAAAAAGCATGCTCTCCTACTCTACTTTGTTTCTCCCAAAAATGTCAAACATGCCTTTATTACCCATAGATAATTTTCAAATGAAGAATCAAACACTTTTAGGTTTTTTATTTTGCAAGAATGGAAAAGAACATAAACCCCTAATGCTTGAAAAATCACAAGCAAACAATCGCTAATTAGCTACGTGCCTAGAAATCAACAAATGAATACACAAGTATTTTGTTGGTTGATATTAAAAGGAAACCTGCAACCAAATCATTAGAAGATTGAGTAAATTGGTTTTCAAAAATACGTCCTCCAACCACAAATTTTCTAGTAGTTTTGACAAGTCTTGGTAGTACTTTTGAGGATTTTGGCAAGCAAATTCTTAGACAAATGACTTGTAATCACTAGTTAGGTTGTGAAATCACTCAAAAAAACCATCAAACATCCAAGATTAGCATTAGTAACTAAAAAATAATGTCAATTAGACCTTGCAAAATTCTTTTTTTTTCTGATCGACACAACACAGTCATTAATTTTCACCATAATATCGTACAACATAATTCACCAGATAAGATGACACTCTCTCACAAGCTAGTATGTCATACGAAAACCTTTACTAGATGAGATGACACAATGCAAAGAACCATATTGTCATATGACTATTTTCACGTACCAAAATGATAAACTATTCTTCATCATATTGTCATATGACACAAAACATTGATTTGTACAAAATAATCATCTAAAATTATGTCGTACGACATAATTTGCCAATCTGTTCAAGCTGTCTAAGGCAGGGACTTGGGAATTCTGGAGATTGAGCAAGAAATGAGGCCAAATTTTGAGTCTAGCCCTATGGTGGGTGCCAAAAATATGAGTGTGAATTTTGGACCTCCCAACCTTCACGCAAAACTTCAATATATAATTACATTAATGGGTTAGTATCAATGAAATTCATCAAAATAGAAAAGAAAACCTATTATAAATCAATCTATTTCTTCCTAACCATAAAGAGTTTGATCTATTTGTTAGTGCTCTCAGAATTAAGCATAGATCAGTGAATATACTTTTATGAGATGGAAGATTCAAAACGGAATGCGTCTACATTATGAAAACTTGATAGAATTGATATAGATTGAAGATGAGAAATGAAGCTAGAGGTATGCAAATGATCTAGATTAATTTTAGCATAGTTTCCTCACAATTATTTTAGCTTATGAAACTAGCATTATGTCTATGAAAAAGATAAGCTAGCTTGACAATAGATTTGATGAGGTTTCTTTTATATATATTCTAATTGAATTGGAGGGTTGAGATGCATCCTTGAGGGATGGTCGAGATTGCAAGTTGAGTCATCCTTCCACTTTGCTTTGATTGGTTGGAATTAAGTCTTTTGTCCTCTTGTGAGTTGAGTGGATAATGGGACATTTAATTAATTCACTTTAATTGATATCACTAGCCATGGAATTTTAGATTTATATTTAATTAAATAGCTTGGAGTATTAATTAATGCTTGATTATTTGATGAGAATTTAGGGCAATTATTTTGACTATACCAATTTTAGGTTATTACAGTTGCCTAAAGAGTGACGATGGATGAAGATGAGATATTTATGTTAATTCATCTTACTAATTTTGGATTATATAAAAACTCTATTTTTAGTGACTTGAGGTTGCAACATATATGGAGCTGCATAGCTTTATTTCCATTTCTCTAGATGTTGTTTTTAGACTAGGCTTTTGATGTGAGAATATCTCTATGAAGCCCTGATTGGATGTGAATACTTTGGATGATAGTAGAATTTCATATTTTTGTAATTTCCATTTTATTTTGAATATAATTCGTTCATCCTCAACCCCTTATCTATAAAAAAAGCCAATAGTATACATTTTTCTAGGTCAAACTCACAAGGCATGATGTTGTTGTTACCCAAATTTCCCATCCTGTCCAATTTTGGATACAAGTGGAGTAAATGTGGCTCCCATAAGGGTTGAACACATATTGTATGAAATCTGCACCTGGTTCTAAAGTTTCTCCCATGTTCTTTGTATATTTCTAGGTTTGGTTTAGCTCTTGTTCATGTCTTGTTAAACCCTAAGACATGCCCTTCAACCCTAGGTCTTTAGTGGTCGTTATAAAATGAGGTTACTTTTCACCCCACTTAAGTTCCTTTTCTTCACGTATTTTAAGTTATCCACCGACAGACCATGTTTTTTTTCTAGCGGGTTTGCCTTTTTCCTATATCTTGAAATATTTTATTTACCCCCGGGCAGCAGTTTCTCCTTTTCATCTGACAGTGGTCGTGATGCCTTAATAACTGAGATCAAGCTTCAAAGATTCATTAAGGCATCACACCTTGTTAACATGTTTTTGCAGTGCACCAAGCTCCTAGTGGATTGTGACATCGGCTCGAAGAAGGAATCAATCGAACGGTCATCATTTTGCCTCAAAGCCCTAATCAAACCCTAAAGATTCTTCAAGGCAATGTGCCATTGTGATGCGTGTTGGGTTGTCAGAACCTAGGCCTGTCAAATGAAAGATTAAAGGTTAAACATGTTTGAATGCATCTAACAGTCAGCGCTTTCCCTTGATGGCCAAGATTAAGGTTTTTAGTCTTTTGAGCCATTGCAACATCATTCCATGTGTGCATGGCGGGTCCAGGCTGAAGTCAGAAAGGTAAAGGTAAAGATTGATTAAGTTATATTTAATCGTGTGGATGGCACTTTGATTTAAGGTAAAGATGATAGACTAATAATGTTTGAAGGAATTGCGCCAATGTAACATCTCACATTGTTGACATCATGGGTCCCGGGTTTAAAAGTAGTAAAGATGTCATAAGTTTGTAAATATTTGTGGTGGGTGTTAAGACTCAAAGATAAAGATGATCACTAGATAACCATTGATCCATTACGACAGCTTGCCACATCGCAAAGTCAGAGTTGAAGTCAACGCCAAAGGGAAAGATAAAGGTAACACAAGTCATGATAGATCTAACGGTGGACATTAAGCCTTGAATAAAAAGATGAAGGTTTTTGTTCATTAAGGAAATACGCCAAGATGAAGCATGTCCAGATTGGATCTTGAGCTCGCAAGGGACTTAAAGTAGATCGATGGTTCTATTTTAAAGATGATAAAGGTTCAAACCTAGGCCATTGATTGGGTATTTCTGCACCATCTGTGACTATTTGCATTTAAATTCAAATATTCAAATATCATTCTCAAAGTTTCATGGTGGTGGCATCATGTTCCAAATTGTAGAGAAGGTAGATGGATCGAGCTGATCTGTCTACTCAAATTTATGGCGATGAGAGATATCTTTGAGGCTAATTTAATTTTTCCTAGATATTTTCCAAGTACATTAATGGATAGACTTACTATTTTTAGGGTTTCCATATTGTTTAATGAATATCTACTGTAATCCTATTTCTTCCTTATTCTGATCAAATGCATTGACTCTTGAGCCTGTGTGCTAGGGGAGGTTATATATAAGTGTTTTTAGAGGCTTTTGTAGCTAGTTTTTCTAAGCTTATGCAAGACTTTCTATGGCATTCTCCCTGCCCCCAGGTTTTCATGTGTTTGTAATTTCTCATTGAGGTCCAAATTATGCAAAGACTCTGTGTGACATTTTCTCTATCCCTGGGTTTTCTTGTCTTTATTTCTCTTATTGAAGCATAATATAGTGACTAATATTGGAGAAGTCTTGGAGTTCTTGAGCCTTCTTTCTTTTTGCATCTTTATGCACTATTGTGGATGATTGATTTAGATGATATTGTGGATTTTGTTCATCCCCTGTCATTTTATCTCATGTTTGTGCCTATTTGTTGGAGTGGGTGTTTGTTTGTAGGTCATAGCCCGTGTCTATTCCTTGAAAAGGCTTTTTTTTTTTAAAATATTTTCTTTCCCTAAATAGTCTCTTTTCATCTCAGGCCTCTCTATTAAACACTTTTTGCAAGCCTATTCAAGAAGTTGTGCTTGCCTTGACTCAGAAATTTCATGCTAATGCTTAGTCATTGTATTGTGATTCATTTCTTTTTTGGTGTATCACCTTGTAGGTTAAGTTTTTATTTATTGTATTTCAGTTCTCCTTCCATCCCTTTTCATCCCAAGTTTACTTTTCAAGTTTAAAGAGGAAAATATGTGATTATCCAAGAGGAACCAACCTAGAATCTGGAGGCTTCACTTCAATTAGAAAAGGTCCCACAACCTGGAAGTGATTCCCACGTTATACCATATCATTATACTCATGAGTTTAATAGGGTGCAAATTTGGTGTATAACAGTTTTGGTACGCCCGGTGGGACTCGAAAAGAAGTTTATGTTTCAAAACTATGTTATCTCTAATGTGATGATTACATAGTACTGGCCTAGAGTGGTTCTCTTTAAGGAATAACTGGTGACTCCATTGGTGTTAAGAAAAAGAAGATCCGGTCCCATTAAAGTTTATGAGAAGGATAGAAACAAGGAGTTCAAAGCCTTCTGAGTTTTTGTAGTTCCTCCAACAAGAAGAAAAGGGATATCATCTCAAAGGACATCCCCTACAAGGAGAGTACAGTCTACACCCCTTATTTCAGAGGAGAGACCCTTTCTTTTCCATTCAAGAAGGAGAGGAAATTATTTAAGCAAAGAGTTACTAGAGGATTCAACTTCACTCCTTCGTGCAAATACAACCCACACAATTTCTATTCAAAAAATCACAGTCCCTATAATGGCAAGACAGTTTGCACGATGAGAAGAATCACAAGCATTACTGATGAGAAGAACATCATAGTGTTACCCGACAGACAGACAACCCTCACAGAGATGCCCAAGGAGAACTAAAGTGTTGAGCGAAGCAAACAAAGAGTTAAAACACCGAAAAGAACTGAATTTTAGAAATGACAAAAGACTTAGCTGGCAAGAGGTAAAGAAGCAGGAGTTAAATGTTTGTTAATATTGTTTTCATCAAAAAGTTAAAAGCCAGAGATAAGAGAAATATTTAAAGTTGTTTTATTCCAGTTGTCAAAGAGAAATCTACGGGATAAAACTAAAGTATAGTTTTAAAGCAAGATTGGCTAGAATTGCAGATCACGCCAAGAACAAGAAAGTAAAGAACTGAGAAATGGTGAAACCATGTCTATATAGAGACAAGATAATTTATTGTGAATTAGGGGTGAATAGAGAAGAGGATTTTGAAGAGAAACTAATGAAGTAAGACTTCATACAGTCCTAATCAATCAAGCTAAAGAACAAAGCTAATTCTGCGGACACCGAGCAATAGAGAAGCACAACATCACCAAGCAGAAAGAAGTGGAGAAAATTTATTGAAAGGTACATTGATTAGGAAGGTATTATGAGATTACAATCGATCTGAAAATCTACAAAGTATAGTTGTATATGTGAACAAATTATTTACTATTTCAATTTAACCATTGGATCAGAAAGTCTCTTAACCGAGCAAGACTTAACAATCCTTTATATATTGAGATACATCCTAAGGAGTATCAAAAGGTTTGGTCATGAAGATAGCATAGAGATGCCAGATATCAAGTGACAAAATAAAATGGGTTTGGTCATGAAGATAGCATAGAGATGCCAAATATTAAGTGACAAACTATTCTATTTAAATCCTCTAAAAAGGTCGCACTTAACAATCTATTTGTAACCTTTAACAGGGTTGGCTCTTCACCGAGCTCACTTCAGTAGAGTGAAAATTTTGGGTCACCGGTCCCAAGTGGTTTTTCCCTTAACATGGTTTCCAAATTAAAAATATACGTTTCAATGTGTTTATGAGTGATTACTTTAGTTTTTTTCATTACACATAACTAATCTGGATTAATCGGTATACACTAAGTAATTTACTGTATTTTGGTAAATGAAAGATTGTTAACCAGTAAACAGTAAGAATAAGGTTTAACAGTGAACTCTGAGTAGTAGTTATTTCATGAGATTAATTCAAGGCATTCATCTTATAGGACTGAAGATAACTAGATGCTTATATTTTGGTAATGATTTTTTGGGTCAATTTATTGGAATATTTTTGAGGCCACTGATTCACTCCCCCCCCCCCTCTCAGTTATTCTAACAATCCCAACACTAGAGGGTCTTCTTATATAATCGAAGGCACATGGAATATCAAATCCATATACATATTTTGTTAGTGGCTTATGCATTGGATTTGTGTCCCTCATTTTGCTAAGCCCTTTACGAGGAATCTATATTATCCAAAAATTATAACTATTTTGAAGACATGTGAAAATTATTTCTAGCTTTAAACCAAAAAAATAAGCTACTATCAATGAAAAATAAATCTATTGAATTTTGGTAAGATGCTTAGTGCCACTAATTTTTTAGCCATTTTTGGATCACTAAGATCCTAATAAACTGAATCAAAAGCATACATTCGATAGTCAAAAAATATTAACTTGTGACATTTCTATTGGATATGGCCCAAGAAAGATATCTCACTCATTCTATATTATGATCCTTCCTAAAATAGCTTAACAAAAATATAGAAAATATATATTAAAAAGGAAAGAAAGAGAGCAATATTATATTGAGAGTATATTGTTGTTATATGGAGTCTAATTAGACCTAGAGAATAATTTTTTCCCCAATTTTATCAACGCGGTTTCTCCCCAAATTTTGTAACCGACATAAGTGTTGATAAAAATGGCTAAGGGTTAGGGTTTTCTATTGGGAAAATTTCTATAGAATTTTGCAACGGTATTGAGTTGCAAGGGATTGTTGGTTGTAATCGGTTTGATTTGATGGATAATATATTAGACTCTCTATTTGGTGGATGTAGCCTGAGTTTGGGTGAACAACGTTAAAATTGTCTCTTCACTATTAGTTATGTGTTTTCACTCCTCTGTTTAATATTCATTTGCATTTAATTGATATTTTCTACATGCAATTCCTAACATATACAATCATATTAGAATATATTGTAGGATTCTTCAAGGGGGAAACATTCTTTGAACAATGATAAAAGTATGCAATGAATGATATTCCCTCTTTCATAAGGTCTCAATTTAAATAATTAGTTCAAGGAATTCCTTACAAATCATATGCAACCAATATTTTATTAATAAAACCTAATGAAAAAGTGAAGAGTTGGGATGATGACATTCAAACATAGGCATTTTATGTGAATTAATATATCTATATTTAAATAAGACACTCTTTTGTGTAATTTGACTATTTTAAGATTCAAGGAATCTCATTACATCCAATTAGAGGGAAAATAATTGGGTCTATATATTGAGTTTAATTTTTGAAATAAATAGATCATTTTCATGAGTGCAAAAATTATCTAGATCACTTCCTTGAGTATAAATTTGGCCGAGAGAAACAAATGAGTAAATTTAGGATCATGTAAAACCCTACAAATGAGATTAGAAGAGAAGAAAATCCAAGACCGAGTTATTTTTTGACTTTTATGTGAAAATCATCAATTTTACACATAAGTTATCATATTAGGAAAAAACAAGTTAATGTCCAATTTAATGAAGTGCAAACCTACAAGGTATGCAGTTTTATACCATTCCTTTTTGTCGTCACTTTGACTCACTTAAAACTTACCATGAGAATGGGTAAAAGCACAATTGAGTGTCGCCTTTTAGGCTAACTCGACTGACTCGGCCCAACTCGACTGAGTCTAACATGTTTCAGTCCACATAGGTGCCATGCGACTTCGAATGAAACCTATGTGGCTCAGTAGAATGGGTCGAGTGTGACTTGGATGAGTCCCTGTGATATTTCAAATACCCCCAAGAAACCTCTGGGCTCTAGAGGAAACTCGACCGAGTTCCAGGTAGGAGCCCCAATTTTTTTTTTGGGTTTTTAAATCATTTTTAAAACTTTTTTCCATATAAATATGTAAAAAATGAATTTTTTCACTTAGCATTATAATATATTGTTTTTAATTCTATTTTAAAGTAATAAATGTTTTTAGGTTATATTATTGATGTTAAAAACATATAATCTACCCAAAATTTTGAAACTTAAATGCAAACCCAAACCTAAAAACATGTAAATCATGCAATATAGATGTATAATACAATGAATGGAATCTTTTTGTTCAGATGGATACATGAATATATTCAATGGGGTGATAATCCTTAAAGGATCAGAAGTTGTCATTAGTATACAAGTAGACAGTTTTGGTCGGTCATGATCACCAAGCGACAACACTCACCGAGCAACAACATTCACCGAGTGCAGCGGTCACCAAAATGTTTTGAACACCAAGCAGTATATCAACCAAGCATCAGTCTATAGATACATCACCAAGAACCAGTATAAAGAGGCATCATCAAGCACCAGTATAAAGAGACATCACTGAGCACCAGTCTACATAGAGAGACAACATTTCACCGGAAAAAGAGGATCTCAAACTACACATCAACTAAAGCGCTTTAGTATTTAAAATAGCTTTTTTCTTAGCTAGATAACCATTTCTTGTGGATCAAGAATAGCGTAAATAATGGATTTAATTAGTTTAACTGATTGTATTCATGCAAAATAGAAGATAAAGGTCAAGTTGTAAACCTTTGATCTTAGAGTTATTCAAGAAAATTTGAAACCTAATTAGGTCAAAATCTTGTATATATAGATGTATTAGTCAATCAAGAATATGATGATTGTAGCCGACAAAGGAAATCTATGGATCAGACAGAGGTTTTCATGCAGAAGGACAAATAAAGATGAAATCAGTTATGAAGAACTACATTCAAGGCTACCGAGAAGAATAGAGGTATTATCCATCACAATAAGTGATACAGATTTTGTGAACTTAATGGATCTGTAATCATAAATTTAAGATTGCAAGCTATTAGGTCATAGATTTTTTTTTACTCTCTAACAATTGTAGAAAGTAGTAAAATCCTTTAAGAAGGCGGAATTAATAGTCTTTATGTAAATCTCTTAACCGAGTGCACACATACATTATTTTACTGAAATATCTTAAACGGGTAGACTTAACAAGTCCAACATGTTACTCCTAATAGGGTGAGATCATCAAAAGTGATCAAAATGTGTAGCCCTAATAGGTACCTTCCATTCTGCAGATAGTAAATATTTGCGGGTTTCATCCCCACCACATTTTTTACCTTCTAACAAGGGTTTCTGCATTATCAAATACTTGTGTCATGAGTTAATGAGTTTCATGAATGTTTCAATGTTTGTTTACATGCATTTACATTTATTCTATGATATTGCATGCAAGAAGTAGAGAAGCTACAATGGTCATTTATGGAAGTAATGAGTACTAAGGATAATTGATAAAAGTTTTTAAGGGTACTGAATCACCCCTCCCCTCTCTGTACACACCCTTCCATTATTCCAACAATTGGTATCAGAGCTAGATCTCTTATTTGGAAAAGTTTAAATCACTTGAGAGAAAAGATCATACAATGGAAAGGGATAAGCTTCATAAAAATATTGAGAATCAGAAGTTGCAAATATAGATTTTCTTTGAGCAATAAAAAGAGGCAAGAAACAAAATGAAAGAGTTATTGGTTGAAAGAAAAGTCATGGCATCTCGCTACAATGAAACTAAATATCATGAAGAAGAGATACCTAATTTATTTGATTTATCTAGATCTAGATCTGGTAATACATATGACACATCTGAAGGAACAATTGCAAACCTAAATGAAATTAATCAACATCTGACTGAGCAAGTAAAAGTATTGTAGATCGGTCAAGAGACACATATGGAAAGAATGATTGATGTTATGAATAGTGCAAGTGTATGCCTCCTTTTCATGATTCATGGCTCCCAAGCTTTCCAAAGGCGAGGGTTAGTAGCAAAGGTTTCAAAAATGATATAAATCAAGTACACAATAACTACTAAAATGAATAACCTAAAATGTAACCAATAAAATGTACAAGCACAAGAAAGGAAAACAAATAAATGCAAACCCTGAAGCACTTGAAGCTTCTATTGTCTCTCTCTACTCCTTCCGAAACGCTGTTCTTGATGCTCAGTATTGGTGTGGGCAACGTCTATGACTTGAGAAGTGTCGAGAATTTTCTAATTGAGATGAGTGTGTGATCGAAAGATGGCTTGAATGCTAGAACCAAACTGACATAGTAATGGTGCACGAGAGCTTGAAATCCTGGATCTATGATCGCAAGAAGGCTTGATGCTTGAACCAATCTGATAGATTAATGATGCATGCAAGCTTGAAATCCTGGATCCTTCAAATGGTTATGAAGGGTTTATTATATAGGAATTGGCGATGATATGAATGGTTGAGATCAATCCCAGAATTAGGGAGATGAACGATTGAGATTAAAAGGAACTGAAGAAGCCATCTGTAAGCTCCATCCCTTCAATTAGTAAAGAGGAGATAAAGTTTGGTTGACTGAAGAGCTAATTGTGAGTTACCTTTTTGAACTGAAGAGGTGGGCGAAGTTACCCATGTGGACTGGAGAGATGGGTGGAGTAACCCATGTGAGCTGATTGGAGTTATCTCTTTGAAGATAAATGAATATTTAATTCATTTATTTAATTAATATTTTCAACATGTGAGATAATTGAATTCTTTTTGATTTAGAATTGCTTTATGGAATGAAATTAAATTAATTTAATTGGAAGAATTTAATTAGTAAGTTTAAATATTTGAATTTAAACTATAGGAAATTGAATTTAATTAATTAATTAATGGTAATTAATTAATTAAGGTTAATTAATTAAATAAATTATTTATTTATTAATTTTGGGAATTTGATTAGATGATTTGGGGAATGAATTTAGAGGAAAATAGATGATTAATTAATGATTAAAAAACAATTCATTAATAGATGAAAATTAGTTTTTTTAATGTAAAGTCACAAGCCTGTCCATTTTTGGGTGTCTACATTTGCCCCTCTTTGATGTGATGTGAATTGTCGTAGTGTGTCAAAGATTCTCTGATTTTGATTCTGCCCCAGCTTGCCCTAGCGATAGTTGGTGTATTTATGCCCCCTTAACAAATTTGAGTGAAAAATCATGACATGAGCGTTAATTTGTTGAAACCACAATTTCTGAATCTGGGTAGCTGACTAATTTGAAAAATGTTTAATTATGCCCCTGTTATTGACCATTGAAGTTTTGAGGGGCCGGAAAGAAAAATTGGACCTTGGAGTGAAATTAGGGTTTCTAAAAGTCCCTATAAGTAGCCAAGAGAGCTATTCATTTGTCACATTGCGATCTTGGAGCTGTGAAATTTTTGGTGAGTCTGCTTTTGTTTTCTGTCTCTTTTATCATGTTTTCTTGTGATGGCAAGGCTTCCTGGTGTGACTCACATATCTGACCAAGTGTGGACATACCGCAGACCAACTGACTCTGGACGTCTGGTGAGTTTTATCACTTTTCATGTCATTAATGCTTTATTTATTGCTTTTAAATTTTGTGTTTTTTTGAAAATCTGCACCTTGTGCCGCAATAGGCTGCGATTTTGCTGCAATTGCAGTTTAAATGCCGCAATTGCTGTTTAGGAACCACAATTGATAAATGTCTGCAAGTTCCAACCTTTAACTCCACATTTGCAATTTGTATGCTGCACTTGTATTTTATGTTCCGCAATCGCATAAGAGTTCCACATTTGTAGGGTTATTTGCCGCAATTGATTTTTTAGAACTATTTTCCTGATTTCCTTGTCTGATATTTGTATATTTTGGCTTCTGATACCTTTCTAGATGACTGATACTAATATTTTGTGATGTATTTATGTGTGTAGTTCACCGGGCGGATTCTGCGGTGTCGAGAGTTGAGGCCAGCGGGTCTTGTGTACAGTTTCCAACTCTCAGAGGATGAGAGGTCAGTTCTTAGAGAGCTAGGTTTATATTGGATTTTCTATATGCCAGAGATCATGACCAATAGGGGTCTGATCATTGCTCTTGTTGAGCATTGGCATTCAGAGACATGCACTTTCTGGTTACCCACCGGTGAGTGTACTATGACATTGGAGGATGTGTACCACATCCTCTAGCTTCAGATCCAGGGTGAGCTTGTGGAATATGCCACCCGTTCTAGTATTTTTTTATTGACTGAGCTATCTGGATTGCCCTGAGATTAGCTTGGGTTATCTAGTGCCTATGATATTCCATGGTCCAGGTTTGGTTTGGGCCTTGATAGGTTATCCACCTTGCTAGGAAGTTTGATTTGTGGCATCCTAGCCTTGATAGTCGACAACATGGATTTTTTGTTAGATTTGGTACTGTTCTGTAGAGTATGGTTAGGGACCATACTATTTATGCTTGGGGGCCATGCATGTTGTCTCACATGCATTTTCATATGTTCTATGCGGCTTATCTTAATGGTAAGTCGCTCAGCTGTGGTGCGACCCTTTTATAGATATGGACATGGGAGCACATAATTGTGTGCCACCCTATTGATACACATGCTTTACTAGTCAACCGACCTTATGTTTATATGTATGATGGTGCCATTGTGCAGACCCACATGGGTCATTTGTTGTATTGGCACCAAAAGCTAGATATGATTTCTTACTTTATCTGGAGGCCTTATAGAGATTGCCCTGTGTGGGATGGAGAGGACATCCATCTTCCCTTCTGCCGTCAGTGTAGATATCTGATTGGATGCGTTACTGATCATGCCATATGATTGACTTTCACAACATCGATATGGTGTTGTGTTAGATCGGAGAGCAGTAGAATGTGTCTGACTCTTATGCTTACTTTGCTCGTAGATAGAGGGATTCTGCTGTCTGGGGTGGTGTCGTATCTCTCAATGTTGCCCGTACTGAGTTTGTAGGCTTACTTCATGTTGCATGGACCTGGAGCTCAGCAACTATAGATGTAGGTTTGTCTTGTTTTCTAATTACTTATGTGCTTCCTTACTGCTCTCTGATACTTGCTCATATCTCTTTTTGATACTTATATCCTTATCTGTGTGGGTACTGATATTTGAATTTGTCTTTTAGTAGGCACTACACCTCAGTATGATGCTCATTGGGCGCAGGCCCGGCCAATTTCTCTTATAGATGTCTCACATCCTATTGCCAGTACCATTACGAGGAGGGCCCAGTGGGTACGACATGTTAGAGGAGGTCGAGATGGAGGGAGAGGTGGTGGTCAAGCCAGAGGTAGGGGTCGTGATGGAGGTAGGGATGGGGGGAGAGATGGAGGACGGGGGAGGGGAGATGATCTTGGTCTTGGGGGTGCTGGTGGTGAAGTTAGGACTAGAGGTGGCTAGAGTGGGGATCAGAGTAGTTCTCCTCAAGTTGGGTTGAGTACTATTTTGGAGGATGAGGAGGCTATGGAGGAGGAGGCACCCTAGTTGGTGTAGAGAGTTCGCTGGTGGAAAAGTGTTGTTTTGGCTCCTAGAGAGGAGGACAAAGTAGTTATTGAGGATGTGGATATTGAGATTGGTGACATAGACATGGAATCTCTAGATGAACAGAGTGCCAAGATTGGTTCTTTGACTGATAGTGGCAGTACTGGCAGCAGTACAAGCGAGAGCTCAGATAGTGATGGTGGTGAATTGGGGGATAGGGCTGAGGAGGGATACATGGATTTAGCTATGGGTGGTATAGAGGATGATCCTTTAGAGTTGGAGCATCTCACCTAGCAACTACAGGATCTTCAGGCTAGGCTTGCTTCATCTGATGCACGTGCCACCACTTTGGAGGCCCGAGTTACAACGACCGAGTCTAGAGAGCAACAGGCTTGAGCTAAGGTTCATTCTTTTATTGATAGTGTACAGGATGCCTCACACTGGGATGTTCTTGATAGGTACTATAGATTTGGGAATGATACTCAGAGAGAGATTGAGTACTGGAGGTGTCATTATGAGGGTGTAGTTCCTGTAGTGCAGAGGGTTCCTATTTATACAACATCCAAGAGATCAAGTAGAGCACAATGATCACAGAGTAGTGGTATTGGAGCTCCTCGTTCATCCTAGAGACCAGCTTCTGATATGCCACCCCCTCGTCCACCTCCTGGTGAGGGTGGGGGTAGCTCATGTTGACCCTATTTATGTATCATGTACCATTTTTGTAGTGATGTCATTTTATATACTCTGAGTAGTATCTATTTTTGTATCCCAACACACTGATATTTATTGATATATATGTTGATTACCTTCTTTGTTCAGACTTGCGACCATACATTATACTCAGATAGTTTGATTTATATGAGATGCAGCTAGTGTTTTTGATATGATGTGCATTGGTTTACTTGCTATATGTATGATTCTACATGATTTGGTGGTTTAGATGATGAGATGTATATGCAATATGATTCTATTATTCACACTTGTATATGGATGATTTACTTTTCCTATGATACTGACATGTATATGTAGGATGGTGGAAATGAAATGCATGTTTATATGAGATTCTTTATAGATGCATGTGATTTTATGATTTATCATGTATGCAACTACTATGTTTTTTCATTTTTTCTTATGCATTTTAAAGAAATGAATGCAATCTATTATGCACAAAATATCTGAGTAATGCATGTGTTAATTAGAAGGAAATTAGTTTGGATAGATGTTTTCAGAGATTGATCTTTTTAGACATGGAATGGTAGAAAGAATTTATTTTTTTCATTTTTTGATAGATATGATTTGATAGAAAAGATGAGTGTCCCAATTTGTTGCCCCTGTTTCCAATATTTGTCATCATTGCATCTTTTTCTTTTTTTTTTCTGAAATTCTAAAGAGCGTCGAATGATCCAGATCACATACCACCTGGATACCACCATGACCTCTTGATAGCGGAAGGAGTAGAGAGATTGAATAGAAAGAGAACCTAGTGCACCCAAATATTGACCATCTGGGTTCAA
>MU225828.1:324271-340703 GCA_018584345.1 Thuja plicata | reverse complement strand
GATACCACCATGACCTCTTGATAGCGGAAGGAGTAGAGAGATTGAATAGAAAGAGAACCTAGTGCACCCAAATATTGACCATCTGGGTTCAACTATGTTCCTTGTTTGAAAAGAAAGAGAGCCAAAAGTACCCAGATATTGACCATCTGGATACCACTTTGTCCTCTGAATTAACTAAAGCAAAGAAATCAAGATAGAACTCTTATGCACCCAGAGTCCATCTGGGTAACACCACGAGCTCTTGATTTTTGAAAGGTAAAGCCAAGCAAACAAGATAGAACTCCTACGCCCCTAGAGTTCATCTAGATAGCATCATGAGCTCTTGTTTGCAACATAAAGGGAAAGACCATAGAAACCAAGATAGAACTCCAAAGCACTCAGAGTCCATCTGAATAGTGTTGCGAGCTCTTGATTCTATAAACCAAACAAGCAAAATAAAAGAGAAGGAATGTCCAATTATTTCCCAGGGTTAAGCTCAGATTATGGAACTATGCAGATGTTAGATAAGTGACAGCGCCTACCGCATTTATCCTAAATCATCATGGCGCTGAAATCAAAGTGAACTTTCAACAAACAGTAATCAAAGAAAATAAGTCATGATCTATCATAGCTGTTCTCCCCACATGGTGGATCCTGGAGTAGCGTAAGAACATAACCACAAAATATAGACTGACATCTAACAGACTTGACTGACCTAGTCAACATTTTTGGATGGTTCCTTGATGCAGTTAGATTTTCTTGATTGGCTCAACTCTTTGGATAGGCTTGATTGGCTTGATTGTTGAGTGTGTCTAGTTTCAGTAATAGATTAATCATATAAGACTGACTTGTCTTGTTTGAGCGTATCCATCACTGTGTAAGATGATTGATATGATGGATTGATTGATTTCTTATGATCATGTTGGCAGTTGATCAAGCTGTGTTAGATGGGCCCCATGCTAGTTCACAAAGCTCATGATTGTGACAATTGATAGATTGGCTTGGTCGCCAATTGCTTTCTGATTGATTTGATAGATTGACAAAGCTGTGTCAGATGAGCCCAATGTTGATTTGAAAAGCTCATGATTGTGACATTTGATTGACTGGGTGTGATCGCCCTTTGCTCTCTTGATAACTGAGTTGGCGTTATTGCTTGGGAATTTGCAATTTTTTTGAATGTTTTTGATGAAGATTGATTTTCTCTTGATTTTTGATGAGTTTTCCGATTTTTAAGATTTTTTTAGGACATTAGAATCGCCCCTAGTCTGGTGGACTAGTATTAACCATGGGTAAGTGCTTGGTGCTCAAAGGGGAGTGTGCTTTTGGATATAGCTTGGGTAGTTAGCCTTGCATTTGAATTGTGCTCAAGCTTTTGGAGTTCATTGATGGTGAAGCTGGATTTGAACACTTGGCTCTTATTTTCCAGGTTTTCACCAAGGTACCTACTCAATAGCACCTATTTGTCAGGTTTTCACTGAGAGAGCAATTTTGTTTCTCTTTAATTTTTTTCTTTTTTGATTTTTTTTGTTGTCGCCAAGGCGCCTGATTGCCAAGTTTTCACCAAGGTAACATTTTGTATTTTCTATTTTTTTGGTATTTTCTAGATATGTAGATAGGTTCCTTCACCATAGAGACCTCAAGGGTAGAACCTCTTGAGATGCATGTTGTTGATGTATCTGAGGAGTTGTTCTCCTTTTGGTGTCGCTAGTATGAATGCCCCACTCTAAGTAGAGCTAACAATGACAAATGGTCCTAGCCAGTTAGGCTCAAACTTTTTGGGTTTGACTCGCTCTGCTTGATTCTTCTGATTTTCCATGAGGACAAGGTCTCCTACCTCAAATTTTCATGGCTTCACCTTCTTATGATAGTTTCTTCTAAGGTGATTCTAATAGCCTTGTACGTGGTTAAAAGCATGGTGTCTTCTTTCATCTAGTAACTCTAGTTCACTGAGCCTTTCTACTCTGTAGTCTTCATTTGAAACCAGGTTCTTCAATGATATCCTTAGGGATGGAATTTCCACTTTGAGAGATAATACCACCTCTAATCCATAGACTATGGAGAAAGGAGTGGCTCCTATAGGTGTTCTCACACTAGTTATGTATACCCATAATGCAGGACTAAGCTGTAAATGCCAGTCTTGCCCTGATTCATTCACTATTTTCTTTAAGATTTTCAAGATTGTCTTGTTTGTAGCTTCGGCTTGGCCGTTCCCTTGAGGGTAATAAAATGAGGAGAACCCTTGTTTGATATGGAACTGTTCGCATAGCTCTTCAACATCCTTGTTCTGGAAAGGTGTACCATGATCTGTCAGGATAGTTTGAGGGATCCCGTATCGACAGATAATGTGGTTAAGTATGAACATTGCTATTTTCTTTCCAGTTATGTAAGTGAGGGGAATTTCTTCTACCCACTTAGTGAAGTACTCTATTTTTGCTATGATGTATTTGTGTCCATTTGCTGAAGAAGGTATAATTTTTCCCACTAGATCAAATCCCCACATGGAAAATGGCAATGGTGATGTGATTGGATTTAGTTCATGGGCTGGTGTATGGATGAGGTCTCCATGAATATGACACCTAGTCTGGAAAGGTGTACCATGATCTGTCAGGATAGTTTGAGGGATCCCGTATTGACAGATAATGTGGTTAAGTATGAACATTGCTATTTTCTTTCCAGTTATGTAAGTGAGGGGAATTTCTTCTACCCACTTAGTGAAGTACTCTATTTCTGCTATGATGTATTTGTGTCCATTTGCTGAAGAAGGTGTAATTTTTCCCACTAGATCAAATCCCCACATGGAAAATGGCAATGGTGATGTGATTGGATTTAGTTCATGGGCTGGTGTATGGATGAGGTCTCCATGAGGTCTACACCTTTGTACATGTTTGTGTGCATCTGTCTCTATTGTGGGCCAATAGTATCCCATGCGAATGATCTTCTTAGCTAAGTTGTTGCCACCTCCCTAAGTTCCAAAAATTCCTTCATGTACCTCGTACAAAGATTTCTAGGATTTCGTGGAAGTGAGACATCGTAGTAGCATTCTGTCTAGACTTCATCTATATAAAGTAGTTGAGAGGATGGTATACCTAGAGACTTGGCAGATGAGGGACTTTCTCTAGTTCCTAGACAAGTTGGGAGGTAAGACATTGTTTTGGAGATAGTTATAGACATCTTGGTACCATGGGGATTCAGGACCAACAGGATGCATGCTGATTCTGTGATGGATGCCTAATGTGATGGAACCAAGAGTTGCTCTACTAGAAATTGGAATCTTGTTTCGTTGCCTAGCATATCAATCAATGATGCTATGGTAGCCATCACATCTGCAGCTTTGTTTTGTGCTTGTGGGACTTTCTCAAAGAAGATGTAATGGAATTTGGGGCATAGTTTTTTCATATGTGCTCATTATGGTATGAGCTTCTCATCTTTGGTCATATAATCATTGTTGACTTGATTAATGGTCAACTGTGAATCTCCAAAGACTTTAAGGTTCTTTATTTTCTATTGACTCGCTATTTCTAAACCAATGACCAGTGCCTCATATTCTTCTATGTTGTTGGTGCATGGGAAGTTGAGTCTGAAAGACATCAGAATTGTATCATGATCTGGAGTGATAAGCAATATCCCTACCCCCACACCATGGTTCATGCATCACCCATCAAAGTATAGTTGCCATACCTCGATCTCTGGTTGTAGTGTCATGATAGATTCATCAGGAAAGTCAGATATAATAGGCTGATAGTCATGAATGGGTGCCTCTGCTAGTTGATCAGCGGTCACTTGTCCTTTGATGACTTTTCTATCTATGTACTCAATGTCAAACTCACTCAATATCATTACCCACTTCGCCAATTTTCCAGTGAATGTTTCTTTTCTTAGGAGGTACTTTAAAGGATAAATATGTGCAATCAACTTTGTTTGGTGACTCAACATATAATGTCTCAGCTTCTAGGAAGAGAAGACAACTGCAAGGCATGACTTCTCGATTGGCGTATAGTTGAGTTCATATCCAACCAATGTTCTTCTTAGGTAGTAGATGGCCCTCTCTTTACCCACGTCATCATGTTGTGCCAAGAGTATACCTAATGCTGACTTCTTCACTGAGATATATAGAAGCAATGGTCTACCTTGGACTGGTGGCACCAATATAGGAGACTTGAGAAGGTAGTCCTTGAATATTTGGAATGCTTGTTCGCATTACTCTGTCCATATGAATTTGATGTCTTTGTGCAATAGATGTTGGAATGGATGGCACTCGTCTGCTAGCTGAGCTATGAAGCACCTGATTGATTGGATCCTTCCTAGTAACCCTCTTAGTTGCCTCAGGTTCGATGGTGGAGGCATGTCCAATATTGCTTTGAATTTCACTGGGTCTACTTTGATTCCTCTATGTGACACTATGAACCCCAGTAGCTTTTCTGTGGTGACACCGAATGCACATTTCTTTGGTTTTAGATGGACCTTGAATTCTTGCATTCTATCAAAGATTGGTCCCAATACTTGTAGATGATCCTTGTGAAGCATTGACTTGGCTAGTATGTCATCCACATAGTCTTCCATTGTTTTGTGGATGAGATCATGAAATATAGTTGTCATAGCCCTTTGATATGTTGCTCTGACATTCTTTAGACCAAACGACATGACATTCCAATAATATGTCCTCCAAGGACATGTGAAAGCTATTTTGTGTTGGTCCTCTGGTGCAATCCTTATCTGATTATAACCTGAAAATCCATCCATGAGTGATAGCATTTGATGTCCATTGGTTAGATCTACTATCATATCAATGTTGGGTAAGGGAAATTCATCCTTGGGACAAGCTATGTTGAGATCCCTGAAGTCTGTGAAAATCTATATCTGACCACTATGCTTTGTAATTGGTACCAAGTTAGATATCTAGTCTGCATATGGTATAGGTCTTATGAACTTAGCATCCAGGAGATTTTTCAACTCTGCCTTGACTAGCAATGCAACATGGTGATGCATCTTTCTCAGCTTCTGCTTGATAGGTTTGGCATTGGGCAGCAATAGGAGATGGTGTAGTACTAACTCTGGATCTAACCCTGGCATATCTGAGTAGGACCATGCAAAATTGATCATCCTTGCCTTGAAGTAACTGATGAAATGTTCTCTCTCCTCTGGGGTGAGTGATTTTTCCAAGTGTATGTTCTTTGGGTTCTTGTCATCTCCCAAATTGAATTCCTTTTTTTCTTCTGCTAGTAATGTCAACTTCTCCTCCATCAAGGGGAGGAGTTCCTTCTTTCCATCTTCTAGCGCCTCAGTGAGGTTTTCACTAGAAGATACGTCTTATTTTAGCTTTTTATCATTCTTTTGTTCTTTTTTCTTTTGTGGACTGGAAAGAGGAGCTTCCTCCCCAAAATATGCCACTCTATCAAGGTCAATTGAGAACCTACCTTGTGGTCTCCTGATGGAATGCCTTCCCTAAGTCCTATGAAATCAGCAGTAGCCTCATCGTTCTTGAAAATATCTAAATCAGGGGGTCCTTGTTGATCCCAATCTATTAGCTCTGGGTGTATAAGATAGATACTTTCATGGTTGTCTGACTCTAGTCGACTAAAAGGAACTACAGATATGGTTCCTACAAAACTAGACTATGATGTGGACGCACCACTTGAGGTTTGATAAATGACATGCTTATCTATGCAGGGTTCTTTGGTGATGGACAGTTGGTAAAATAAATCTTCTAGGTTTATGATAGTGTCTGACCGAGGGGAATAATCTAGGATTGACATTTTAGAGTTGTGAAGGGATCTCCACTCATACTCATGGGAGTCAGTCTCAATAGAATGCTCATCTAATGTCTCACTTCCTTCATTATCATTGACTACTATGTGGAGGTCTATTCAAGTTTGTGTGGTTCCCTCTTCGGCAGGAAACAACTGTGCTAATATGTTTCTTATCAAGACATCTTCTATGTTGTGCCCCCGGTGCATCTGTGCTATTTGTTCCTAATTGACTTGAATGTCTTGGATCACAGAACTGGTTCTTTGTTGTCCATAGCCCAACCCTCTCATGTTTCTCTGGGTTGGCGAGAGAGACAATTCCATTATGCCTTGTTGTCTTGGCCCCAGTCCGGTTGTACCATCATATCCTGAATCTTTGTAACATTGTACAACCATTACCATAGTTTGACAAGGGTAGGGTTTGTTTGATTGTTTCTGGTGGGTCTTGGTATAAACCATGTACTGATATCTTGTTCAAATGGCTTTTCTTTCGCTATGTCTCCCCATCGGACAAAGGTTGTGGGAAGACATTTGAATAGAATAGGCTGTGGAGTTTCTATTGAAATAATAGGTTGTGGCATGCCATAAGTTCTGAGACTCTGAGGCATGTGCATGATGGTGAAAGCCTCTTCATACCTGTACTCACCACAACCTTTGTCAGTGATGGATATTTTTCCTGCTTTCCATGTGACATCCTGAAGATTTGAATCTAAAGAGGAGGGAACACTTGCATTTTGGTTAATGGCTATCTTTCCTATTGTCTATGTGACATTCTTGGGAGTTGAATCTGAAGAGGATGGGACACTTGCATCTTGGTTTGAGGGTACCTGGTTATCAGTGTTGATTTGGATTGGATAGCATTACAGTATTGGAAAGGATTGGGGTCTCCCTCTATGATGATTTCCTCTCCTTGGTGTGGGAACTTGATGCATTGATGGTACGTCAAAGGTATAGCTTGCATTTCATGTATCTAGGGTCTCCCTAGTAGCATGTTGTATCCTAACTCAAGGTCTAGGATTTGGAAGGGAGTATTTTTTACCACTCGACCGATACAGACAGGTAGAATGATAATACCTTTAGAGGATCTTTCCTCTTCATCATAAGCTTTGATATTTATCCTCCTTGTGACATTGATGCTTGATTCTAAATAGCCTAGATGCTTGATTAACTTTAGAGTATAGATTTTTAACCTAGCTTGACCATCAACAAGGACTCTACAGATAGCACTTTTGCGGACCTGGACAAGTAAGTGCAAGGGATAATTATGTAGGGGTTTATGTGATGGCACATCATAGTTCATGAATGTGGCATGTTTGTTAGCAGCAAAATAGTTAACCATCATTTGGAAGCTCTCAGGTGTTATGTCCCTTGGGACAACTGCATTCTGAAGGGCTTGGTCAAGTGCCAGTTTATGCTGTGGAGATATGCGCAATAGGTCAAACATGGAGATCTGGGCAGGTGTGCACTTTAGTTGATCCACTATGTTGGGTTGTGGATCTAAATTTGCTTTAGGATTTGTAGATACAGTATTTGAGGATGGTAATCCTTGCAAGATGACTCTAGTGTGATGTGTTGTTATAGCATATTTGTTACCATGGTCTTTGATAGTGATCATAGCCACATGGCTATCTGAAGGATTGAGGCAATTGATAACATTATCACTGTTGGCATATGTATAGTTGACTTGTTTTGCCTGTCCACCAAACCTGGATCCTTTTCCCTTGTTGTGATCATGCAAGGTATCATTGAATATAGTGTGATCAGTCATGCCTTTGGTTTGGGTATTTGTTACATCGATGACCCTTGTGTCAATCAGATCTTGGATAGCGTGTTTCAATCGGTAATAGTTAGACATTTTGTGCCCTTTCACTTGATGAAACTCGCAGAAATCTTTGTCATTATACCACCTTGGTTTGTTTTCATCCTGTTCAAAGGCCCTAATTTTTGGGAGAGTGATAGTGTTTGATTGTATCAACTTGCATAGAGCTGATTCTATCGACTCTCCCAATGGTGTGAAATCTTGTTGCTGGAATTGAAACTGTGGTCTGTATTGATTCTATTGTTGACTGTTTGACATAGCGGCCACTTGCACAGGAGGAGGTTGGTTTTGGGTGTATGCTTGTTGAGTGGACCCTGTGGGGTTTTGGTTGGCCACAGGTGCACCTTGTAGTGACATAGGTTTGGTTGTGCATAGTTGACTATCTTCACATCAATGACACCATCGCTAGTGACATTTTTTTTTTGTTCCACCAGTTAGCTTTGTCTGTTGCATTTTTGTTTGTATTCATTTGTGTGGGATCTGAAAGGATTCCTCATTTGACTAATTTCTTCTCACAATGAACTCCTTATTTGATGAGTTAGGTGAAGTTTGGAGCTAAATATAACTCTGTTTTGAATGACATGTCTGGAATTAGATTGTCAACAAACATGAATATCAAGTCTTGTTTAGGCACATCATATGTTATGCAATTTTCTGTATTCCTCCATCTCTATAGGAAATTCACAAAAGACTCTCCATCCTTCTGTTTGATATCGCAAAGGTCCTTGATGCTGACCTTGCGCTCAATGTTATGGTGGAAGTGAGCTATGAACTTTTCAGCCAGTTCTCCCCAAGACTGAATGCCATGAGGTAAATGTGAGAACCATTACATTTCTGGTCTAGCCAAGCTTTGTGGGAACACTTGCATTAAATATGTCTCATCATGGGCAACTTCGATGCAACTAGAAAAAAACTCTCAGATATGATCAATAGGGTTGGTATTACCCCTATATTTGTCAAATTTTGGTACCGAGAAGTGATTTGGGAACGAAGACATGTGGAGAGAATGGTCAAAGGGGTATGGGTATAAATCCTCTATGGTGTAGGATTTAGTTTGCCCTTGATTTTGCATATCCATCATTTGGGTTTGAAGGTTTTGCATTTGTTTCATTAACATGTCCATTTGATATTGAGGTTGGCGTGTGAGGGTGTTCCTCTGTGCTGTAGTGGGTATGAGGTTGTACCTCTGTGTCTCTTGAGTATGAACATAGGATTTCATCCTGGGGACTTGATATTGATTTCCCACTGAGTGATTTGTAAATGGGGGCACATGGGTAGCCCATGGTGGGTTTTGATGTGTTTGCTGTTGTGATTGAAACTGGGGTTGATATTGCTGCTGTTGATGTTGTATTTGAGGCAACTGAAGCTGGGGTTGCTATTGCGGGGGTGTGATTTGAGGAAACTGAAGCTAGGGTTGCTATTGTAGGGTTTGGAATTGAGGCAACTGAAGCTGGGGTTGTCGTTGCAGAGGTTGGATTGATGTCAGGATGGGCAAAGATGTAGCCTTGGGTGGGTATTGACTATAAGTCGTACCTACAGAGATGGATCCCTATGGGCATAAGGTGTTGATCCCCAGACTAGTATGAATTGACTATAATAGCGGGATAGTTTTAGAATAGTTGGTGTTTGGTGTGATGGAAGGCATAGCATGAGACTTTGATTATCCTAGCCATGAGACCAAAGGTGGAGGCATACTAGTGACCATGGGTGCACTTAGTTGCGAGCTTGTCATGCTTTGAGTGGAAGATGTGATGGCCTGGGTCAGGTCATTGGTTTGACTGGGTATAGTCTATGTCAATGTGGGTAATACCAATGGTGGAAATATTTGAGACACAACAGGCAGTATCTAAGGAGGCTGAGTAGTGTTTTGACCTGCGAGAGAGTTTTCGGGCCATATGGTCAATACACTGAATTCAGCGGGGAGTTTGACTCCCTTCTTTATTAGCATGGCTAAGTAACATTCAGGGTTCCTCTCTACAATAGAGTCAACTAATTTTGTGGAGTAAGCATCTTGCTCCACATCTTCAAGCTCTACTTCAGTGATATCTTGGAAAAAAGCTGCCCCACGAGGTTGTTCAATGAATAGAGCAGACTTGGTATTCATGAAAGGATCGTTCTCTTGCTCTATTTCCCAAGTGGGGAATCTATTGATATATGACTCATCAGGTTGAGTCCAGGTTTTGTAACTAAAACAAGTGATATAAAGCAAACAAGGAAGAAAAATCCTTTCTAAGGAAGTCCGAGTTATGTTTTGGACAAGGGTTATTCTAAGGACAGATTTTGATATAGCTTGATCTCAAAGTGGTGAAGATAAAAAAGATAAGATTTGCTGACCTTTGCCTTGGAAAAAGTCACTTTGATAAAGATGATGATGTTTGATATGATGAGATCAAGGTATTAAAAGTCTGAGCTTTCAAACTAACAATTTTTTTGACAATAATCATGCTTTTCAGAGAAGGGTTGATCTTTGATGTTTAGAGATTCACACAATTTTCTTCACATTTTCCTGGGATAGACACTAGTTTTGGACACCAAATGAAGAATTCTTTCAAGGTTCTTAGGTCAAAATAGGAATAAAGTATCTTTGGTCAATTGCGGTATAACTCCACTGATTGTGGTAAAGTAAATGGTCGATTGCGGTAGTTTATCACCGATTGCGGTAATAAACAAGACAATTGCGGAAATAAACAATTTAATAGCAGCAAAATTCCTTCAATTGCGGCACAATACGGGCAATTGTGGTAAATGAGAAACAATCTCAAAAAGACTAAAAGATGGGTATCACTGCTTGACAATTTTGAAATTTTTGGAAAAATGCTTATGATTTGCAAGACAATTGACATTAACAACCCTAGACTTTAACATGTTTGACTCATTTTGATAGTTTGGATGTTTTATTTTGCATTTTCAAAAACTGATCAAAGGAACAAGCACGACAGACACTATGCTTTGAAGAATGAAGACTGAAAATGTGTATGTTCTACAACTTTTTCAAGTTGCAAGGTTATCATGAGGTCTCAACAATGAACAGTTAAATTAATCTAGGTCAATGGCTTTAGAATACAATGTTATAGGCCCAATGCTTGAATGTCTGTTAGCTCACACAATAATTGTCACGCTACTAGAACATGAAGGTCCACGACGTAGGTGCCCATGTTTTTTCCATTTCTAGGTATTATTTTCGTGGAGTGAAGATCTCTTTCACTATACAAATACCATGGGACACATATGTTGGGAATCTTGGGGGGAAATTCTGCAACCCCTTGCACTATAATAAGGTACCTATTTAGAGGTAAAATAGGTTGGCCTCTAATTAATCAAGGTTGTAGTAAGGGTTCGTGGTGTCTCTCCAATCGATTTGTACGTGTGTGGCTCACTTAAGAGCCTAGTTGATCACGTTGGCTCCTTAGGGATATTCACCCATTCCAGACTATTACCAACACACCTTGCCCGAGCTTGGCTAGATAAGATGAAACTTTGGTTCACGCCTTGTTTATATACCAATCAGAAGGATTACCAGTTTAAGGTCGTTCTTTGAGGAAGAAGCGCATTCCCCGAATAGGCCTTTCTAAAAAGTATAAAGGTTTGTAATCTAACAGTTTGTGCAAGTGCACCCAAAACTCAAGACACAAGGTAAATCAATTAAGCTCCAAAAATTTGAAATGTGAACTAAGCTACACCACCATACAAGCACAAATGTTCAATTTTAAGCCCAAAAGTAGGTGTTGATTGCTTGTCCAATTTTAATGCACCAATTTGAGAGATTTTTTGCTTTGTTCAATTTTAGTCCCCACATCAATTTTAAGCCCAAATCTTGAAGTGTGAAAAGTGAGATATTTGGACAAATGCTGTTCTTTTTTAAACCCAAATTGACAAGTGAATTCCTTTTAGTTTTCTTTGTTTGAACAGGTTAGTATCGAAAAGGACTCTTTTGCCAAAATGAGAGTATACGTAACTTTGAAACAATGAATGACACTTACCAATAACTTACCTTTCCTATTCATGGGAATTCGTCGTCCTGCAAAAAAATAAAGAAAGTATCAAATTTTCAGATAGCAAGATGAAGAATTTGGCCCTGATGAGAAATCTTGCAGGTGATTATGGTGATGCACAGGAAATTGTGGTAAATAACATGTGATTGTGGCCTAGAATTAGCAATTGCGGCAAAAAACCTTCAGTTGCGGTAATGCACAATCAATTGCGGTCTGGATCGGTCAATTGCGGTCTGTGTCTGTCGATTGTGGTAGAATTATTCTAATTGTGGCACCAGTGAATCAATTGCGACAAATTGTAGAAAAGATAGAGACCTAGAAGATGACAGAAAAGAAATGTGGAAACCTAAAATCGATTGCGGTATTAAACTAGTTGATTGCGACAAAATACCAGCGATTGCGAAATAACACAAATATTGAAAAAAAATACAAATTTTGAGATTTGTGACTGTACAGCCATGGTTGATCAACTCTATTTGTCATCTGCAAGAGATAATCAGGTTGTTTGTTTCACGTTGGGTTCACCAAAATGTACGCCTCCTTTTCATGATTCGTGTCTCCCAAGCTTTCCAAAGGCGAGGGTTAGTAGCAAAGGTTTCACAAATGATATAAATCAAGTACACAATAACTACTAAAATGAATAACCTGAAATGTAACCAATAAAATGTACAAGCACAAGAAAGGAAAACAAATAAATGCAAACCCCGAAGCACTTGAAGCTTCTATTGTCTCTCTCAACTCCTTCCAAAACGCTATTCTTGATGCTCAGTATTGGTGTGGGCAGTGTCTGTGATTTGAGAAGTGTCAAGAATTTTCTAAATGAAATGAGTGTGTGATCACAAGATGGCTTGAATGCTAGAACCAAACTGACATAGTAATAGTGCACAAGAGCTTGAAATCCTAGATCTATGATCGCAAGAAGGCTTGATGCTTGAACCAATCTGATAGATTAATGACGCATGCAAGCTTGAAATCCTGGATCCTTCAAATGGCTATGAAGGGTTTATTATATAGGAATTGGTGATGATATGAATAATTGAGATCAATCCCAGAGATAGGGAGAGGAATGGTTGAGATTAAAAGGAACTGGAGAAGCCATCAGTAAGCTCCACCTCTTCAATTAGTAAAGAGGAGATAGAGTTTGGTTGACTGAAGAGCTAATTGTGAGTTACCTTTTTGAACTAAAGAGGTGGGTGAAGTTACCCATGTGGACTGGAGAGATGGGTGGAGTAACGCATGTGACCTGATTGGAGTTATGTCTTTGAAGATAAATGAATATTTAATTCATTTATTTAATTAATATTTTCAACATGTGAGATAATTGAATTCTTCTTTTATTTAGAATTGCTTTAGTGAATAAAATTAAATTAATTTAATTCAAATTAATTTAATTGGAAGAATTTAATTAGTAAGTTTAAATTTTTGAATTTAAACTATAGGAAATTGAATTTAATTAATTAATTAATTAATTAATGGTAATTAATCAATTAAGGTTAATTAATTAAATAAAATTAATTATTTAATTAATTTTGGGAATTTGATTTGATGATTTGGGGAATGAATTCAGAGGAAAATAGATGATTAATTAATGATTAAAAAACCATTAATTAATAGATGAAAATTAGTGTTTTTAATGTAAAGTCACAAGTCTGTCCATTTTTGGGTGTCTATACCAAGACAAGATGAACAAGAAAGAACTTTAGCTATTGATGACAGGAGAAAGATTACTGAAAAATTGTAAGAGAAAGAATCTGAGATACAGAGACTTATTGAACATCACATTGAGATCACCAATCAAATAGTTCTTATGAGTCATGAGGCCAACCGAGTGAACATAGAGCTTAATGGAAAATTGGAAGCTATTGGTGAACTAAAGGAAGAAAATGAGAAACTGAAGCATGAAGCGAAGATTCAACAACATCATAATGGTATGATCAAGAAAGATGAAGACAGTACAAAAAGAATGGATGAGTTTATGAATGGACAAAGAAGGCTCAACAACAATACCAGTTTAGGGTATACTGAGCATGGAGAATCATCAAACCAAGCTAATCAAAGGAATGTCTACACAAATCCAAGACCAAAGAAGTGTTCGTGTAACCATTGTGGAAAACCAGGCCACACATCAAATGTTTGCAAGAGAAAATCAAAAGGTTTTCCTAAAACTACTTTGACATTCATAGGTAATTGTTATAAATGTAACAAGCATAGACACAAAGCACATGAATACAGATCTAAGCTGAACAAACCAAAGAAGAAATCTTGCATGGAAAAAAAAATTTCTACTTGCAACATGCATGGCCACACATTTCATGAATGCATAAAAAGGATAAAGCAAGTCTGGAAACCCAAAGAACAAGAAAATGTATATCAACCGAGAAGAGTCGGTAATACATATGTTTGGGATTACAACACTTGGGTAAATTGCACAGCATGTGGTATATATGGACATATAGTTGCTAACTATATGAGGAAACATATAAGAAGATCCAAAAACTGGACCAACCCTAGAATGGAATGCTTACATTGTCATAAGGTTGGTCACTTAAGCCAGGACTATAGAGACCGAGTGACAGAGTCAAGCACTTTTGAAAATGGAAATACTATTGAAGACATTAGGAGAATGAGAAATCAAATGTGGAGGAGAGATTCAAACAATGATAATCTTGGACCAAGAACTACAGTTGGTGACACCTCATCTAATGGATCAAGTGATACCACCACTCCCACCTAGGCAATTCAAGTAAGTATGGAACTGTACTCTACAAACATGTATTTTACATTAGTTCCTATATTCATTGAGAATATGCTAAATTAGAATGAATAAAGATGCACTATGGTACTACTTGTTATGTTTTGTGAATCCATTCTGGTTGATCAAATTGAACCAAGCATAAACTGCACCTCGGTAAACATATGAAAGATAACCGAGTTGACACTATATACCAAGCATTGTCGGTAAACATATGGAAGACAATCGAGTTGACACTTTGTACCAAGTATTGTATACTCACTAAGCTTAAGACTTTGGTCTGTTAACCGAGCATCTATGTTTTGTCAACTGAGTTGTAGGTGAAGCATTTAGTGCATTAGTGAGGTTATATTTTTCTATGAAAGGGAAAATACAAACTCATTTGTTCACCCAACTTTAAAGAGAAGATTGCAGAGTGAAGAAGGGATTCAAAGAGATTACATAATAGAGTGATTCAAAGCACCATTAAAGAAAATCCAACATATCTTGAGCATTCTCAACAAGCATCCAATGAGTATCTTGACTTACCGAGCTAACATGTTATTTTGTGAAGAAGCCCTAATTTAACAAACAATGGAATCCACTTCCCGAACCTCAAAGATTAAGATGGTGAAGGACAAGAAGGTCATTCTAATCAAGAACTCAACCTATGAGGAACCAAACTACAATTTTTTCCCTGAGGTTGCTTCTCAACCTGATGACAAGGGAGCATTTTCAAGTATCCCACCTAGGGTTTTGCTAGTCAAAGACATCAGAGCATACATTCGCTGCAAAGTTGTAGAGATTGGATATGTTGAACTTGAAGAAGCTTATTAGAATCTATGCAAGGATGGAAACCTAAATGATGAGTACACACACATTGAAGTGAAAGGGTTAACCAATGCCCTACTATTCCCAGAAGAATTCTAGACATAATGGATTCACATTGTACTAAGCTGAGTGCATGATGATAAAATATGGTTAGATGAACCAAAGGAAATCACAAAGGATGTGATTCACATAGTAACTAGATACCCCATCACCGAGAAGGAAAAATTCCTAAGGCACCCTGGATGCCTTGAGATCGAAAAGGTAACTGGAGCTGAATGGGATGACATAGGTATGAAAGTCAATTCAATCACTGACCCTAAAATGAAATTCGGTGCATATGTGATTGGATACAAGATCTTTCAAGAAAGCAGAATGAACAGTGTTGCTTGTGGAGCATTTGACACATCATACAAGATAGTAAAGAAAGGAGTGCAACTAGACCTAGCCAAGCTACTACTGAAAGAACTAGAAGAAAACATGAGAATAATTAGATCAACCCAATCTAATACATGTGAGTTTAGTTCTCTATTAATGTGCACATTATTTTACTTTTAGAACTACTTTCCTTCTATCAGTAATGTCACTTGGGAAACCAACTGACCGATAACAACATAGATTAGTGATTACGTTAAATCACTAGGAGACAATTTCATACCACTGTTGGATGACTACTTCACAACATTTAAGAATAGGATGTAGAAGAGGATGATAATTCATGCACAGTTGGTTGAACAATACAAAGATGAGATATGCTTGGTAGTTGACACCAACACCACACTCATCAAAGCTGCCAACCCAAGAACAATATGGTTACCACCATTGGATTATGAAATTGATATAGATCTGGCTACAAAAGCTATTGAAGTGCTACTGAATGAAATAGTTGAAAAATCCATAAGCATATTTGGCACATATGAGGAAGCCAAGTCAAGAATAAAGACTAGCTTAGTAGTCAAGAAAATAGGGAAGAAGAAAACTCAAATGGTGAAAATACTTAAGGAGAAACTCTCGGTAACTGACGAAGATTTGGAACAATCAGTAGATGTCACTGAGGAACGTTACCTATCAGTGGAGGTAAAGAAGTAAGTGATTCAGATTCTACCGAATCAGATGTAGAGCCACCAAAGGACAAGAATTGAAAGGTTACTAATGTAAAAGATGCATCTAGAACCAGGAGAAAAATAGCTAAGGTAGACTCACCACCATTGAAGATGATGAAGGGTGCTCCCCTTAATACCACAAACACATAACAGAAACAGAGAAGCAACAACAATTTGCAAGAACAGAAAATGGACTTCTTATTATCTCCACAAATGCGGAATTACAAACTTTCAGA
>MU225828.1:306165-318932 GCA_018584345.1 Thuja plicata | reverse complement strand
GGCCGACCAAACTTAGAATTATTTTATTTTTCAATTTAGTACATCAAAGTCGGCTCAAAATAACTTTTGAAACCCAAAAATTTTGAAGGAAAATTATTTTCTACTATTTCAGGTGACCCAACTTCCAGAGACCATAAGTCATCACCAGTTGACTCGATTGACTATTATAACCCCATTTCGAAAATGCCACGAAGCGCTCTACAACAGCCCAATTGTACATGCATCATTGAGCCCAAGTTTCGACCTCATCCAGGGCCTCTAAAGCCTTCAAAACTGAGCTCGAAGTTTCTGTACCCTATTTTCAATACTAAAAATTTTCAATATCTTCAAAACTAGACCTGATCTAGCCATGAAACTTTACTGGCAAGCTGATATGACTGAGATGAACCTCCACATGCAAAATCAGAACATTCCGAGATCGTATGGCCAACTTACTAAAAATAGCAAGTTTCCATAAATAGCAGCTCTGCAAAAGGTAGCCCTTATTGAAAAGAAAACATAAATATTTTTGGGTGATGCAAGATTGCCCTTACACCCAGGATGCTCCTGCATCAGAAGAAAGGCATAGTAAGAACATATATGAAAAGAAAACCTAAAGCATCAATCGATCCAAGACAATGGAAGAGATATGTGAGAGGAAAAGAAGATAAGGATGATACTGAAGAGGTAGAAAGAGAATAGAGAGTCCAGGTAGAAAAGGCCAAAATACCAAAGACAATTGATGAAATTGTAGAGTCAATCATCAAAACAGGCAGTATAACACATCATAAGATTAGACAATGGGGAAATATGTCTATTGAGGATCAGAAAAAAATAGAAGAAGAAATCATTAAGATGATGGTAGCTTAAAAGTATGTACCTCCACAATTTGGCAATAATATTCCATAGGAGCTACAAGATAAAATATCAGCTAGGTGGACATATGCAATGTGTATGGAGAAAAAAATGAGGGAGAAATCCCTAGTTGCATTCATGCCCAATTCCTAAGTTGAATAAATTGACTCAACCATGAAGGAGTATGCCAAGAAATTTTCTACAAAAACCAAAGCATACAAGGTATTGTAGAACAAGCTCGAAGATATTGACATAGAAATCAATAAGATTTGGAATCAAATCTTTAATCCACCCGAGCATGTATTAGCTCTAACAGAGACTGCTCACACTGAGGAAAAGGAGGCCACACCGATCCTTGAGCATATTTTCATCAACGAAACCAAGGATGTCAATCCTATTGACCTAACTATATAGGCAAGTAAGGCCATGGATGATATTCCTTAGATATTGCAATCATTAGGAGAAATACCATACATAACAATACAAGATATCACTCATGATTATTCTGACAATGATGCAAAGGCTAATGAAGATGTAAATATTACCATCGAGAAAACAAAGGAAAAGGACATAACTAATGTTGCCTAGACATAGATACCCAGGTAATATGCCTTTATTGATGCAAGCAATAAATATAATGACTGAGTCACAATAGACACAGCCTGAGATAAAAGCAGATAAACTGATGGACAAAGGTGATGAGCAAAGGGAAGAGAAAAATACCAATGGAGAGGAAAAACTGAATGATGCACCTGTCGAGAACACTGAGAAGGAAGACAAGGCTGCAAGTCAAGAAAAGGTTGAAGTAGAGATGTCTACAACCAACCAACATGTACTGACCGTGTAACTTGGACAAGACACTACACTTCTCAAGCAATTAATGACAGAAATTGAGCAACAAAAAGATCTTTCTATCATACCACATTCCCTTGCATCAAGAAATATTCCAAAGAAGAAGAAGAACAAGAAAAATAAAGCCCCCGTTACACTTGAGGAGATCATAGACATACCCAACTGTGATCCAAGAAAACTTGATCCCGAGTCACTGACAAGGTATGGGGAGATATGCAAAATGAAAGCACAATAGGACAAACTAAGAATGGAACACAAGAATACTCAAGTCCTAGAAACAACAAAGGAAATTATAATGTAGGTAGTTCCTGACACACAGATAGATCAAAATGCACACATCATTGATCAACTTGTAGTTTTGACCAAGGTAATCACACAACAAAATGTAGATGTTGAGAAGGTCATTGAGGAAAGAGAAGAAGAGAAATATTACTACAATTTCACAGAGAAAATCAGCCAAGAAGTGGTAGAGAATAAGGTGAAACTTTTTGAACTGGTAACTACATTGGAACTTGTAAGTTCATAATTAGTTACCTTAGTTCAAAATTTGTGCACTATTGAGAATTTCAATACTAAGCATGATGCACATATAGCTAAGTTAAATGAGGATCTAAAAGCTAGTGCACAAAGTCTTTCAACCAAGCCAAATGCATTCCAACTACATTATGAAAAGCTAGTTGAATCTAAATGGTTAAGACTTGAAATATAAAAGGAAGAAAGAAAAATCAGAGATGAAGTAAATGAGATACAATCCATGTTACTATCAAATCTCACATTGCTGATGACACACATGACTATGGAAAAGAATATAATTTCCACCCCAGAGATGTCATTAGCAGAAAGCATCTATGACATGCACGCTCAACTCACATTAGAGCAAATGACCTTAGAGAAAATAAAGGAGAAATGGGAAAAGATGATGGCATACATTAAGCAATCTCATTCACACATTCTTGACAAGATGTAAGTTATACATATTTGTCATTACTTTAAAAAAGGGGGGAAACATGTACATACATTGTATCTACATACCGAGGCATGCACATAGGGGGAGTCATTGTAAAAGTGTAAAAGTACAACACTTGGTATATATACTATACATATCAGTTTTTGATACTAATGCAAAAGGGGGATATTGATAATCCTTAAAGGATTAGAAGTTGTCATTGGTATACAAGCAGACAGTTATGGTCAGTCATGATCACCGAGCGACGATACTCACTGAGTGACAACAGTCACCGAGCAATAGCATTCACCAAGCGCAGCGGTCACCAAAATATTTTGAACACTGAGTAGTATATCAACTGAGCATCAATCTACAGAGATATCACCAAGAACCAATAAACAGAGACATCACCGAGCACCAGTCTACACCAAGAGACAACATTTCACCAGAAAAAAATGGATCTAAAACTACACGTTAGCTAAAGCACTTTAATCTTTAAAATAAATTTTTTCTTAGCTAGATAGCCATTTCTTGTGGATCAAGAAAAGTGTAAATAATGGATTTAATTAATTTAACTGATTCTAATCATGCAAACTAGGAGATCAAGGTCAAGTTGTAAACCTTTGATCTTAGAGTTATTCAAGAAAAGCGTGAAACCTAATTAGGTCAAAATCTTGTATATATAGATGTATTATTCAATCAAGAATATGATGATTTTAGCTGACAAAGGACATCTATGGATCAGATAGAGGTTTTAATGAAGAAGGATAGATAAAGAATAATTTAGTTATGAAGAACTATATTCAAGGCTACTGAGAAGAACAAAGGTATTATCCATCATAATAGGTGATACATATTTTGTGAACTTAATGGATCTGTAATTAGAAATTCAAGATTGAAATCTATCAAGTCATACATATTTTTTTACTCTCTAACAATTGTAGCAAGCAGTAAAATCCTTTAAGAAGGTGGACTTAACAATCTTTATGTAAATCTCTTAACCGAGTGCACACATACATTGTGTTGTTGAAATCTCTTAACTGAGTAGACTTAACTAGTCTAACATGATACTCCTAACAGGGAAAGATCATCAGAATTAATCACAACTTGTATCCCTAACAAGCACCTTCCATTCTGTTGATAGTGAAGCTTTGTGGGTTTCATCCCCACCATAGTTTTTACCTTCTAACAAGGTTTTCTGCGTTATCAAATACTTGTGTCATGAGTTAATGAGTTTCATGAATGTTTCAATGTTTGTTTACATGCATTTACATTTATGCTATGATATTGCATGCAAGAAGTAGAGAAGCTACAATGGTCGGTTATGCAAGTAATGAGTACTAAGAATAATTGATAAAAGTTTTTAAGGGTACTGATTCACCCCTCCCCTCTCAGTACACACCCTTACATTACTCCAAAATGGGGATGTGCAGATGTATATATTTATATGCTTATGGGGATGCAATGGATGGATATTTTTGTTCAGATGGACACATGTTCATATATTTATGTTTATGGTTCAATGAGATGTACACATGATAAATGCAATTTGACTTATTTAATTTACGAATTGTGGTTCAAAAGTGTTGCATGTTTAAGATGTTTTATATGTTTAAATTTATATGTAAATGCATGAATTAACATGTTTGAAGTTAAATGTTTTCATTTGAAGTATGTATGTTTTAATTTAGATAGATAAATAATGTTAATTTAATTTATTTGAAATTATTTTCAAATGTACGTGTGCATTTGTATTATATATAAACAATTTTTAATTTCTTTAAACATGTTATTTTTTAACACACACACACACACACACATGTGCATCTATATTATATATATAGACAAATTTTAATTTATTAAAACATGTTCTTTTAAAACACACACACACACACATATTCTACTGAATATACACATGTATATGGCCACTTGCAGTGAGAAATTTTTATCAATTATATTTGTGTCATGGATTCTAGTGGTTCATAGCCTAGCATACATAATAGTCATGCCTCATGAGAATCCTCAAGCCACCATGGTACCCCACAGAGTAGAGATAGTCATAGACACGAGACTATCTCTAGGTTGCACGCTGCTCTAGCTTTGCTAGAATGAATGTTGCAAAATAATGTTATTCTCCCTAATAGGGAGAAATTTTCATCCATTTGCACTGAGCTGATGAGTATTATTTAGAAGGATGAATCATAAAATCCATATGATGATATTGATTCTTTTTACCATAGCCTCTCTAGCACTGTCAGAGGGAGTGCGGTTTGGAGGACAGTTGATTCTAATGTTTCTGTTACTCGAGTTAAGAACATGTTTGGAACCCATTACATAGATAAGAGGTTGGTTAGAGCATACATGGTCATAAAATGTATAGATGAATTAGTATCCCATTTTATATATCCAATATGGTTGGAAGCCCATCATATGTGGCCCCAAAAGGATGAGGTGCCCCTATATTTCTACAAACAATTATTTACAGAGTTCCATTTGGGTTACGATGTTGATTACATAGATTTACCTCCACATGTTGGTCAAGGTCAGGGATATATCAGGATAAGTGTAGATGGCCTGATTTACCACAGCCCCCTAGTAAGAGGGCATTGGTGGGTCAAACCTTTTGGTTCTTCCAAAAGGTTTAGAGACCCACACTGGAGTTGGACAGGCTATAGTCGAGGATGCACACCTAGATATATTTTCTAGCGTTTCCACCATCGTGACTAAGGTCAATGAGTCTTCATCTGATCGTGTGTGTAGGTACATGATCAGATCCTGGACGAGTGCAAGCATTGATCCTTCTAGTCCATTTTATGATCCTTACATTCGATTTGAGCTTCCCACTCCAGATGAGATAGCATGACTACCAAAGGATCATCTGTGCGACATGAGATCCATTTTAGTGAGTGATCTCATGGCATCTTATCAGACACATTCTATTTTGCATGGGGTTGCTCCGAGTGATATTTCTACATTCATTCAAGGAGTGTTCTGTTAGTAATAACTGAGAGGGGGGATGAATCAATGGACTCAAAAATATTCCAATAATAAACCCAAAAACTTAGTACCACATTTATTAAGCCTCTAGTTATCTTCAGTCCTATAAGATGAATGCCTTCAAATACAATTATCAAATTACTACTGCTCAGAATGCTTTGTTAAACCTTATACTATATGTTTACCGAATAGCAGTCTGTTAATTTACCGAAAGACACTAAATTATCTAGAGTATACCGATCAATCCAAATTAGCTATGTGTAATGAAAAATTAAGGCATTATATTTTTCCATTAGTATACTTAGAGAAAAACATGATCTGCACCATCAGTTTAGTCTAAACCGACAGACAAGGCACAACACTATCCAACACTAAGGTTACCCGATGACAAAAAGATAAGGATACCCGATGAAGTATCAACAGTGCTACCTAACAAACAGAAAAGAGAGGAACCTGATAGATACAGGGAACCTGACGAACAGTTCAATTAAGGAACGCCAACAAACTGCGAGTTCAAATTGACAGCCAAGAACCGACAATCAGTTACATCCTGCAAAAATTGGATCTAACTTTCCACGTCAGATAAATCACTAAAGTTGTATTTATAACTTCTTGATTTGCTTTTTAGCCCATTATGTGCGGAGGAAGCAATGTAATTTTTATTATTTTAATTTATTTTACTATTTTAAAACATGCAAACTAAAGATCAAGGTCAAGTTGTAAACCTTGGATCTGAGAGTTAACATTGTAAATCATGAATTCCAAGATAGGTAAAAAATACTTGTATAAATAGGTTCTTGACCCATTAAGAACATTTTTTGTTCAATGAAGAAAGTAGCCACAGAGAGAAACTAAAGACCAGACAGAGAATTCATGTAGAAGAACACAAACAGATTCAAATCAATTTTCAAGAATAGAACAGAGGCTACCGACAAGCAGAGAAAAGGTATTCATCAATCAATTAAGGTGATATCATTATTGTAAAAGCTTTAATGGATTTGTAAATCAGCAATATTAGATTGCATATAGTTAGGTCAACATTTGTACTCATTCTAACAAGTGCAGTACACTAATGAAATCCTTTCAAGAAAGGTGGGCTTAACCATCCTATTGTAAATCTCATAACTGAGTGCACACTTAAATCAGTGTTGCTGAATCTCTTAACATAGTAGATCTTAATAGGTCTCCACCTTAATACTCTTAATAGGGTAGATCATCAGAAGTGATCAAATTGTAAGCCTTAACCGGCTCCCTTCCATTCTACAAATGGTGAAGTTTTGTGGGTGCCATCCCCACCATAGTTTTTACTTCATAACAGGAGTTTTCCGCGACATCATATCTTGTGTTATGTGTTTGTTAATTTCATGAATGTTTCTATGGATGATTGTAAATATTGTTAACAAACAATGTCTACATAAGAAAGAATAACAGTAATGGTTGGTAAATCAGAATTGAATGATCACTAATGATAAATTGGGTAAAGTGTTAAACATTTTAAAGGTACTGATTCACCCCTCCCCTCTCAGTACTACTTCCCATTGAGTCCAACAATTGGTATTAGATCTAAGTATCTTCTTGAAAAGCTTAAAAGCTTAAGAGAAAAGATCTAACAATAGAGAAGTATAAACTTGATAAGAATATTGAGAACAAAAAGATTGAGATACAAATGTTCTATGAATAGTATAAAGAAGCGAGAATCAAGATGAAAGAGTTGTTGAATGAAAGAAAAGGCATGGCTACCATGAACAATGAAGTAGATTATCAAGAAGAAGAGTTTCCATATTTCTTTAAATCTTCAGAATCAAACGCAAGTAATGTATCACATACATCAGAAGAGAACATCACAAATCTAAAGGAAATCAACCTACATCTAATAGAGAAAATAAAGATGCTACAAATCGGTCAAGAGAACCAGATGGTAAGAATGATTGATGTGATGAGTTCTACTAGACAAGTTGAAACAGAAAGAACACTAGCTATTGATGATAGGAGGAAGATTTCAGAGAAACTACATGAAAAGGAAATGGAAATTCAAAGACATGTTGAAAATCACCATGATCTCACAAATCATATTATCCTTATGAGTCAAGAAGCAAATAGAATAAATGTGAAACTCATTGAGAGAATACAAATCATCAGTGAACTAAGAGAAGAAAATGAAAAGCTAAAGCATGAGGTTAGAATTCAGAAAAATAATAATTAGATTATTAGAAAGGCTGAAGAAAGCAATAAATGAATGGATGACTTTCTTGAAGGACAAAGAAGAGTCATCAACAACAGCGGTATAGGATTTATAGAAAAAGGAGAAACATCAAGACCAAAGAATGTCTATGAAAATCCAAGACCAAGAAAGCCAACATGCAAGCATTGTGGAAAGCAAGGGCACACATCAAATGCATGTAGAGGTAAAATGAAAGGTACTCCTAAATCTAAATCTACATCTTCATTCATAGGATTTTTTTATAAATGTAACAAGAAAGGACATTAGGCTTATGAATGCAAGAGCAAGATAGAAAAGCCAAAGAAGGAAACCTACATGGAAGAATACTATCCTACATGCAAGATGAATGGGCACACATCTGAAGAATGCTGAAAAAATAAAAGAAAAGCATGGAAGCCAAAAGGTAAAGAAGTCCCTTATCAACCAAAGAGAATCGGTAATCAATATGTATGGGATTACAACACCTAGACAAACTATACAACATGTGGTAGATATGGTCACATTGTTGCAAACTACATGAGAGCATAGACCAAAGGGTCTAGAGGCTAGTCAAACCCTAGAATGGCATTCTTACACTATCATAAAGTTGGTCATATCAAGAAAGATTGCAAAGACAGATTGACAGACACAAGCACACATCCCAATGGTAACACCATTGAAGATATCCATAAGGAAAGAGACAAAATGTGGATAAAAGCTTCAAGCAATGATGAAGCTGGACCAAGCAATACAAATGGTGATACCTCATCCAATGGATCCGGTGACACCACCAACCCCACTTGAAATGAACAAGTAAGTATGGAACTGCACTATACCAAGTTGTATTTTACATCAGTTCCATTATATAAAATGATATATAGTCAAAATCTGCATAAATCAAAGATGCATATTACTTTACTTGTTACCAATCTAAGAATACAACATCATCGGTAAACACTTATCAAAAATCATCGGTAAACACAATAACAAAGTTGTTAACACTTACTAGAAATTTTTGGTCAACTAGTAAAATGGAAAACTGCCAATGTAACCCGACGATCGTCGGTAAGAAAGCAAAATTCAGAAATGGTCATGACAAAATATTGATATCCGTCGATAAAACTCAAAGTGGTTGACAAATAACATAAGCATCATGTCTTCACCGATGATGATTTAAAATATCCTCCCGACGAAACCCATCTTTATTTCATGACGAGTTGTTGAGCATTTATTGCAAAGACTTAGGTCAAAAAGTCTATAAATAGTCGATGAGATAACTTTATTTTTCACTCGCGATTTGAAGAGAAAAAAAGAGCGACATCAAAGTGATTCAAAAGTAGAAAGAAGAGGCATCTACAGAAAGATTTAGCATACAGAAAAAATATTCCTCATCACCATTATGAATCGAAGTAAGTACCCAAGACATTGAAAGATTTATGTTACTATTTTGTCGAGAAAAAGCCCTAAATTTCAAGAAAACCCTAAATACTTGAAAACAATGGCAACTACATCAAGAACTACTAAGTTGAGGAATGAAAAGAAGAATGTGGTGAAACTAATCAAGAACATCACATGTATAGAACCTAAATACAAGATATGTCCAAAGATTGCATAGAAACCTGATGAAGCTGACGCATTTTCAAAAATTCTGCCTAGGGTTTTGCTCATAGAAGACGTTAGGTCTTACATTCACTGTAAGATTGCAGAGATAGGTAATTTGGAAATGGATGAATCTTATAAGAAGCTATGTGATGCTGAAGGAAAACTAAAAGAACATAAACACTTGGAGGACAAAGGGTTAATTAATGCCCTACATTTTCTGAGGGAATTCAAGACAGAGTGGATTATGATAGTTTTGAGTAGGATGCATGACATCAAACTATGGCTAGACCAACCCAAGGAAATAACAAGGGATGTTCTTCATGTTGTCATTGGTTATTCGATAACTGACAAGCCTAGGGAACACAAACATCCATCCATGAAAGAGGTTACAAAACTCACCAATGCAAAAGGAGACAACAGAGGTCTCAAAGTGAACACTATCACTGACGAGGAGTTGAAATTTGGTGCATGTGTTATTGGTTACAAAATCTTTCAGGCTAGCAGAATGAAAAACATTTCTGTAACAATAGTAAGCATAGCTTACAAGATTGTAACAAAGGGAATTCAGATGGATCTATGTGAGATCCTATTAAAACAACTAAATGAAAATATGATCAAAATAAGGTCTTCAAAGAGAAACACTTATAAGTTTGGATCACTATTATGTGTATATTTTTCTATTTTCAAGAATACTTTCCTTCAATAGGAAAAGTTGTATGGGACTCTATCAAACCAGTAACCCAATAGGTTAGTGAACTAATTAAGTCACTAGGAAACAAATTTGAGTCTATAATGTCTGCATACTTCCTTGAATTCAAGGAAAAGATGATGGAAAGAACCAAAATTCCTGAGAAACTGGTTGAAAAGCACAAAGATGAAATATGTTTCATGACAGACACAGACTTCACACACATCAAACCGGTTGTACCAAGAACTGCTTGGTTATCATCATTAGACTATGAGATTAATATTGATCTAGCTACTAGTGCAATTGAGGCACTACTCAATGAGCCCATTGATAAGAAACAACCAGGGTTTGGTACATGTGAAGAGGCCAAATCTAAGATAAAACATGGCCTACAATTCAAAAAGACTATAAACAAGAAAGATAAAATGATAAAGAATCTCAAGAGGATTCTATCAGTCATAGAGGAGGAAGAATAGGATCAACAAGAGGAAATTGATGAACAGGGTACCATCGATGAAACACTAAGAAAAATAAATCAGATATAGAGGCCACTGAATTTGATGCACCTCCACCTCCTGCTAAGAAAAAAAGGACAAGAAGTGAGATTGCTACAATGGATACAACACCACTTAAGAAAAGTCAAGTAAGGACCTATACAAGGAAGCAACCAGAAAAAAGAGAAAAACATCAACCTGTCAAATCCACACCACCAAAGAAAATAAAAAGGTTTGTCAGGACACAGGCTGACTTGGATGACACCAAAGATGATGAACCAGATGTAGTAAAGAATAACTTCAGAAACCAAACGGTAGATGAAGCTGCCAAATAAATTGCTACCCATGGTACAATGACTGATAAAAATATTAGGCAGTGGGATACACTAAATCCAAAAGATCAAAATAAGATACAAGATGTAGTCATCAAATCAATGATTAAAAACAAGTATGCCCCTGCTGAATTTGTAAGTCAAATACCTGAGGAGCTAGGCAAAAGGATATACCAACAATGGTCATATGCCTTACAAATGGAAAGAGAAGCAAGAGAAACAATTATTGTAAGATTGATGCCTCCTGAATCCAATTTTGAAGAAATACAAGAAGTACTAAAGAAACACTCAAGTAAATTTGTAGCCAAAATAAGGGCTTACAAAGTACTAGAGATCAAGTTTATAGAATTGGATTCGATGATAGAGACCAAATGGAGACATCTCCTAGATCTACTGGCAGAATCAACAATTGTTGAGAAGCAATTACTTCTCACAAACACACCTCACAGAGAGGAGGAGTTAGATAATGCAAGTCCTCAGCATATTGCTCTGGACAATCAAGAAAGTGATGATGATTCTAGTAACTTAGATACAGGCATGGATGATAATATCCAAGATATCACTCACTATGACTCTGAAAATGATCCCAAGAAGAAAGACGATGTGATATTTATCACACTCAAGGATCAACAAAGTCATCAAGCACTGAAGACGTCAGGTGATAAGATAATTGATATTACAGATGAAGAAGTGCAGGACACTTCAATCATGCACTCAAAAGTGCAAGACCCTACAGATTCCATACAGAAAGATGAGAATGTCACTACTGACAAGGACATTACCAAAAAGTAGGACATCAATATTGATAAAGCCCAAGCAGCAACACAAAGTAACATGCCTGTCCTAATGAAGGAAATAAACATACTAGAGGGAAATGAAGGATCAATTGAAAAAAAAACAAGCACACCCAAGGACAAGGGTGAAGCAGAAGTTAAATAAACTACATATACACCTATAGAGAAAGCTGAAACCAATGATCAAAAAGATTCTTCTACTGATCAGAACAGGGAAGGAACTCAAAAAGAAATAGGGGACAAGCCTTCAGAGAAAGGTGAAGAAGGAAAGAGGGATGAGATTGAAAAGAAATTAGGAGCACATTCTGCAGAAACACCTGTTAGAGTAGTCATAGTATAGCTAATAATTAAATCATTTAATTATCAGTCTATTTACTCTATGCTTGAGTTATACTTAGGCAGCTTATCAGTCTTTAGGATTTTTCCCCTTTAGGGTTTCAGTATCCTTTTATAAGGACTCACCACTTTACTTTTCATTAAGGAGATTGTAATCTATTCATTATTGTTGATAATATATAAGTTTTATTCTGTCAACATGGATTTCATGTCTCTGGCTTTTTGGCCGCCATAGCTCTCTAGTCTTCTATCTTCTGTCTGTCCTTGCTTCTAGTTTGTGACAGTCTTGCATGCAGGTGTTCTTGGGTGCATTTATTTTTCTCAAATCTAACATGGTATGAAAGCCATTCTACAGCTGGATGTTCTTATTTTGTTGAAGCGTACTAGACACAGAGGGTTTCAGAGGTTTTTAGTGTTTTTTGTGGTGTTTCAGGGGCAGGCTTTGGTTATGGTCACTTTGGGCTCAAACGAACATTGTCATTGAGCTTAGAGGACCCCAAAACCCCAGAAATGACATAAAATTCATCCATTTTGGACTACTAGACTCTAAGGCAAAAAAAATTTGGTTCATGTGCCATACGACACAGAAATCGAGGCAAAAAAATTTAAAAAACCTATTTTTTAATGGTTTTTTTATTTTATTAATGCCCAGGCTTTGTTTTTTAAAAGGTGCCGCCACAGGGCCGCCACCG
>MU225828.1:289045-306072 GCA_018584345.1 Thuja plicata | reverse complement strand
GCCACCCCCACCGCCCTCCACTCCTCACGCCGCTCTCCGCGGCCTCCACCGCCCCTGCGGCCCGCTCAGCGGCCCTTGCCGCCCCGCCACTCCCCTGCGCTGCCCCGCTTCGGCCCTCTGCGCCGCTCCGCCGGCGGTCTCTGCTCCTCCGGTGGCGCGTTTGTGCTAGCCCCCATGGGCTCTATTGATAAGCGGTCGGTCATATGCCAGACCAGGAGCCCCTGTTTAAGCCCCCTGTGTGCGCCATGCGGCCGGGGGCCTAATTATTTTAGCCCCAGGGGCTTATTTCTCCCTTTTGGAGCTTTTTTTGGCCCTTATCGCCTTTTTCACTCTATCTAGAGCATACGGAGGCCTTTTTTAGACTTTGTTATATTGTCGGAAAGCTCTTTCCAAGCTCTTTCCAACTATGGTGATTTGGTTTTTTGGTTCTTCCTTTTTGACAGTATTTTTTTCTGTTGAAGTCTGATGTTTGTTTTTGCCTTCCGAGAGTCATATCTGGCTCATCTGAACTCCATTTTTGGCAAACCAGATATCGTCGAAAAGCTGGTTCAGTGAACTATTTAGTCGCAGGGGTATTTTTTCTAGATTTGGCTCCAGGTTTTCTCTCCTCTGAGTTTGGAAATTTTTGCACTCTGGCGAATTGCTTGGGTCTACAGGTCCTGGGATCTCCTACTCTGATTTTATAGCTCACTCTTGTTTCTGGCTTCTGAGCTTTTTGTATCTCTACTGTTGCATCTTTGTTCTATAAACGCACTAAGATAAAGTGCCTACTTCTGCATTTCTAGGATATTGTACACCTTGTATGGTTTTTATTCTTGCACTCTGTTATAAAGTGCCATGGGGGGTTATGATGATTATTCCATTTTAGGCGCATCCACCTTTGTCAAGTGAGCATACCTTCCATGACATTATCCCATGCTGTGTGTTGGTGACACCGCCCTTTATCCTATGTTTATACTTCTGTTGCACTGTTGGTGTTCCTGGTTCTTTCTTCTGCAGATGTTTCTGGCATTGCATTTCAGTGTTCCTGTCACCTCTCCCAGTTCAGCATTATGGGGGGGGTTCACCTATTGGTTCTATTGCTTCCTGGTTTGATTGATCATCTCTTCAGACTTTGTCTTCTCTACCTGGTCATGCACTTTAGTGGGGGTTCCAGCAGTCTCTTCTGACAGAGTTTTCAGCTACATGCTTCGGAGATGTTTCTTTCTCTTTCTTGTTCCTTTCTCTGGGACATCTTTTCCATAGATTGAAGGCTTAGTTTCCTTCATCTAGTTCATTTCTTGTACTTGGGTACCTGATCAGGCCTTGTTTTTGGGACCCATCTTTCCTGCTTTCTGCAGTAGTCTTTAGTTGTTTTACTTCTCCCTAAGTTACACTTAAGGGGGGGTGTTAGAGTAGTCATAGTATAGCTAATAATTAAATTATTTAATTATCAGTCTATTTACTCTATGCTTAAGTTATACTTAGGTAGCTTATCAGTCTTTAGGGTTTTTCCCCTTTAGGGTTTCGGTATCCTTTTATAAGGACTCGCCACTTTACTTTTCATTAAGGAGATTGTAATCTATTCATTATTGTTGATAATATAGAAGTTTTATTCTGTCAACATGGATTTCATGTCTCTGGCTTTTTGGCTGCCATAGCTCTCTATTCTTCTGTCTTCTATCTGTCTTTGCTTCTAGTTTGTGACAGTCTTGCATGCAGGTGTTCTTGGGTGGATTTGTTTTTCTCAAATCTAAAAACACCCAAGGTAAATGAAGAGACGTCTTCACATAACCAACAGGTGCAAAATGAGTAGAAAACACAAGATGCTTCATCAACAAAACCTTCACCAAGAAACTCAGGAGCACACAAATGAACTAGCTATAGTGGTTCATACACCTGCATCCCCTAAGATCTCAAAGAAGAAGAAAGGAATGAAAAAAAATCCAGTAACTTTGGATGAAATAAATGAGATTATAGTTTGTGATCCAAGAACATTGGATCATACAACATTAAAAAAATATGCAAAGCTTTGTGAGAGGAAAGCCACTCAAGACAAGATGAAACGAGTGGCAAAAGAGGCCAAGATACTTGAAGTAGCAAGAGATATACTTCAACAAATTGTACCAGACACAGACATTGATCAGAAAGTTCTAATAATTGATCAACTGGTAACACTCACAGATGTAATAACATCTTAGAATATTGATGTTGAGGAAACTATGGAAGAAAGACTTGAGCAAAAGTATGAATTCAAGCTCACAGAGAAAATAAGCCAGGAAGTGGCACTCAAAAGGTCAAGCTATCTAAATTGGTAAGTGCAATTGAACCACTTTTATCAGAAGTTGTTACCTTAATTAAGAAATTGTGCACCTTAGATCAACTCACTAAGGAGTATACCGACAAGATAGCAAAAATAGATGATGATCTTCAGTCCAGTGCACAAAGTCTAGCCAACACAGTAGAAGCACTTAAATTGCACAAACAACAAATAATACAGGCTAGGAAGCAGAGATAGGACATTCAATTTTTAGAAATTAAATACAGAGATGAAGTCAATGAGCTATAAGTTAAGCTCTTACCAACACTTACACTTCTGCAACAAAATATGACACAAGCAAATACACTGATTGCCACCCCTGAAATGTCTGTCCTAGATAGCATTTTTGATATGCACACAAGACTCGAGCTGCAACATATGGCACTTGAAAAATTGAAAGAACAATGGGAGAAACTACTAGAAGATATCCAACTTACCCATTCTAATGTTTTTGACACATTGTAAGTTACACATTTTTGTCACATTTTTTTGACATTTTGTAAGTTGTACATTTTTTTCATCAGTATAAAAGAAAGGGGGAATTTGATATGTACATCACCTCAATTAAAAGGAGGAAATAATGTATAGTGGAAGAAAAAGAAAGGGAAAATAATGTACATACATCAATCAAATAGTATACATGTACATATATATACACTATACCAATGCACATAGAAAGGGGGAGTCATATTATGACAAGGAAATAAACATGGTGTAATAATTTAAGTATTATGCACATATAAGTTTTTTTTACTAATGTCAAAGGGGGAGATTGAAGGCATTATATTTTGCCATTAGTATACTCAGAGAAAAACATGATTAGCACCATCAGTTTAGTCTAAATCGACAGATAGGGCACAACACTATCCAACACTAAGGTTACCCAATGACAAAAAGATAAGGATACCCGATGAAGTATCAATATTGCTACCCGACGAACAACAAAGAGAGGAACCCGACAGATATAGGGAAATCGACAAACAATTTAGTTAAGGAACACTGACAAACAGTGAGTTCAAACTAACAGCCAAGAACCGACAGTCAGTTACATCCCATAAAAAGTGATTAGTATTCTCAGAGAAAAACATGATTAGCACCATCAATTTAGTCTAAACCAACAGACAGGGCACAACACTATCCAAAACTAAGGTTACCCAATGAAAAAAAGATAAGGATACCTGATGAAGTATCAACAGTGCTACCCAATGAACAACAAAGAGAGGAACCCGACATATATAGGGAAATTGATGAATAGTTTAGTTAAGGAACACCGATAGACAGCGAGTTCAAACTGACAGCCAAGAACCGACAGTCAGTTACATCCCGCAAAAAGTGGATCTGACTTTCCATGTCAGATAAATCACTGAAGTTGTATTTATAACTTCTTGATTTGATTTTTAATCCATTATGTGTGGAGGAAGCAATGTAATTTTTATTGTTTTAATTCATTTTACTATTTTAAAACATGCAAACTAAAGATCAAGGTCAAGTTGTAAACCTTGGATTTGAGAGTTAACATTGTAAATCATGAATTCCAAGATAGGTCAAAATACTTGTATAAATAGGTGCTCGACCCATTAAGAATAGTTGTTGTTCAATGAAAAAAGTAGCCACAGAGAGCAACTAAAGACTAGACAGAGAATTCATATAGAAGAACACAAACAGATTCAAATCAGTTTTCAAGAATAGAACAGAGGCTACTGACAAGCAGAGAAAAGGTATTCATCAATCACTTAAGGTGATATCATTATTGTAAAATCTTTAGTGGATCTATAAATCAGCAATAGTAGATTGCACACAGTCAGGACAACATTTGTACTCATTCTAACAAGTGTAGTACACTAATGAAATCCTTTCAAGAAAGGTGGGCTTAACCGTCCTATTGTAAATCTCATAACTGAGTGTACACTTAAATCAGTGTTGTTGAAGCTCTTAACAGAGTAGATCTTAATAGGTCTCCACCTCAATACTCTTAACAGGGTAGATCATCAGAAGTGATCAAATTGTAAGCCTTAACCGGCTCCCTTCCATTCTGCAGATAGTGAAGTTTTGTGGGTTCCATCCCCACCGTAGTTTTTACTTCCTAACAAGAGTTTTCTACGATATCATATCTTGTGTTATGTGTTTGTTAATTTCATGAATGTTTCTATGGATGATTGTAAGATTGTTAACAAACAATGTCTACATAAGAAAGAATAACAGTAATGGTTGGTAAATCAGAATTGAATGATCACTAATGATAAATTGGGTAAAGTGTTAAATGTTTTAGAGGTACTGATTCACCCCTCCCCTCTCAGTACTACTTCCCATTGAGTCCAACACAAAACACTAAAGGAATGACTCATAAACACATTGACATGTGGATTTTTAACATGGAAACCCTGTTAAGGGAAAAACCACTTGGGGTCGGTAACCCAAAATTTTCACTCTTCTGAAGTGAGCTCAGTGAAGAGACAACCCTATTAAAGGTTATAAACACACTATTAGGTGTGACCTTATTAGATGATTTAAAATTTTAGTCTGTCACTTGACCTTATTATAAACACTCACTTGACCTATCAATAGGTATCTGGCATCTCATGCTATCTTCATGATCAAAATTTTTGATACTCCTTGGGATGTATCTCAATATAGAAAAGATCTTTAAATCCCACTTGGTTAAGTGACTTTCTGAATCAATGGTTAAACTGAAACAATATGATCTATTCACATATACAACTTATACTTGTAGATTTTCAGATCTATTGTAATCTCATAAAACTAATCTGATCAATATATATTTGTTAATACCTTTGATCCACTTTACTTCTACTCAATGATGTTGTTCTCTATTGCTTGGTGATGCTCTGCTCTGTTGCTCAATGTCCACAGAAAAATTTAGCTCTTTCCTCAGCTTGATTGATCAGGACTGTATGAAGTTTCTCTTCATTAGTTTCTCTTCAACATCCTCTCTTTATTCATTCACCCACACTAAATTTGTAATGAATAAATTTGTCTCTTTATAGACACGATATCACCATTGTTAGGTTCTTGATTTTATCGATCTTGGCGTGATCCACAATTCTCGCCAATTAGATTTAAAGAAAAACTCATGTTTTATCTCACAGAGATCTTCTTTCCTACTGAACAAAACATCTTTGAATCCTTTACTTATCTTTGGCTTTATTTTGTCGATGAAAAAAAAGATAACTACCAGTTAAGTTTATATTTAGCTTTGCCAGCTAGATATTTTTTCATTTCTGAACTCAAGCTAATTTCAGTGTTTTAACTCTTTGATAGCTTCGGTCAACACTTCAATTCTCCTCGGGCTTCTCTATTTGTTTACACTATGTTTCTGGCCATCGATTATGCTTGTGATTATTCTCGTCAGTAATTCTCATCGGTGATCTTGCTTGGGAATCACTGTGACTTGACTTTCAGTGATCTCTATCTGTCGGGTTCCACTAGCCGTCAGTGTTTGAAGTCACATTGTGAATGATTGTCTTTTATGCATTACTAAAAGCATAATCTTTATGTCTCTATTTCTCTGAAGTCTTTAACACTATGATTATAACCGATTAGATTATATCAAGTTGACATCAATGAAAATATAATCCATTAACTAATTTAATGTCTTGCATTATCCTTCTTCATTTTGGTGATCAACATAACATTTTCAAACATTCAGTCAATTACATTTCATCAATCTCTCCCTTTGGCATTGATGGAAAGATACTACATTATCATCCTATACTATTACTAATAAAATATTAAATATAATATTTTCATCAATCTTTCCTATTGTAACTATTACAAATGTCAGGCTTTTGGTAAGCTCAAAAATAGCTTAGATTTTTTTCATGCAGAATGATTGTTTTCAATCTTCAATCCCTTCACTGGATAAATGTAGCATCTTGTGTCTCTGTTCTGATATGTTCTCTGCCTTGATTGTTTCTCTTCTTGATAATCTCTTTTTCCTTTGACAACAATATCTCTCTTTGTATGAACTCTCTCCCTTAGTTAGTTCTCTCCCTTAGATGGATATTTCATATGTAATCAATTTCTCTCCCTTTGAATATTGATTAACTCTTTCTTTCTAATTTTTTTAGGAACTTCACTTCATGGATAATGACATAATCTCTCCTTTTATCATATCTCTCAATGAGATAATCTCTCCCTTTTGATCCTTTTGGTAATGAGAATAATCTCTCCCTTTGACAACAATGCCAAACAAAAATTTTGTATATCATGTTCAATCCCTTTATATAATATATTTCTTGAATTTCCCTATGCATCAGCAATACAATTTCTCTGGTGTTTGGTGCATATTTGTACCTTACTGTGTATAGATGTATTTGTTTCTATTCATCTCAGTGTTTGCATCAACATGAATGATCTTCAGATTTGGTATAGGCTGATGCAATCTCCTAGTCAGCTTACTAACTGATAGACAAGGGTTGGACCCCTAGTCACTTGTTCTCTTAGATAGTGGTACTTTATAGCAATATGCCTAGTCTTAGCATGCATGACTAGATTATTAGACATTTTTATTGCACTGGTATTATCACAATAGATAGTTACTAGTTCAAGAATCTTCATATTCATAACTTCCAGGAATTGTTTGATCCATGTTATATTGGAGCAATTTGCAGTAGCATCTACATACTCTGCTTTTGCAGTAGACTGAGAGATGCATCCTTGCTTCTTGCTGATCCATGTGACAATTCTATCAACCATGAAGAATGCTCCTCCAGTTGTTCTCTTTCAGTCATCTATGTTTCCAACCCAATCAACATCTGTATAGACTTGTAGCTCAAATTTTCCTTCTCTTTTATACCATAAGCCATAGTCCTCGATGTTCTTCAAATATCTTAGAATTCTCTTGACAACACTCATATGTAATTCTTTGGGATTAGTAGAGAATCTTGCAACTATTCCAATTGCATGTGCTATATCTGGTCTGGTATGAAAAACATACATCAGTTTTCCAATCATTGATCTATATAAGATTTGATTTACCTCATTTTATTTTTCTTCTTTTTTCAGCTTACATCCGATAGCCATAGGTGTTCCAACTGGTTTGCAATCTTCCATCTTGAATATCTTTAGCAATTCTTTGATGTATTTGGACTGAGTGATATATATGCATGCATCTTGTTGAAGAATCTATAGACCAAGAAAGAATTTGATCTCCCCAAACATAGACATTTCAAACTCCTTGCACATTTCATTAGCAAAGGATTTTCATAACAATTCATTTCCCCCAAAAATGATATCATCAATAAAAATTTCAGCAATCATAATATTACCATTAGTATCTTCTTTTAAGTATAGATTGCTATTTTGACTTTTTCTAACAAATTTTATGCTAATGAGATATGAGTGAAGTCTTTCATACCAGGCTCTAGGTAATTTTTTCAATCCATACAAGGATTTATGTAGTCTACATACCATGTTTCTCTTGTCTAGATCAACAAACCCTTCTAGTTGTTCAATGTATACCTATTCTTCCAGTATTCTATTTAGGAATGCAGATTTGACATCCATCTAGTATACCTTGAATCCTTTAAATGCAACATAAGCAAGTAATATTCTAACTCCTTCTATTCTAGCAATGGGTGCAAAGGTTTCTCCATAATCAATACCTCCTTCTTGTACATATCCCTTGCATACTAACCTTGCTTTATTTCTTGTGACTTCTATTCTCATTCATATTGTTTCTGAATATCCATTTGGCACCGATGATATTCTTTTCATCTGATCTCGGTACTAGTGTCTATGTACTATTCTTCTCAATCTATTCTATTTCTTCATTCATAGAACTGACCCATTCTTCATGCTCAAGTACAGTATTAATAGATTTAGTCTCAAAATCACAAAGTAAACATCTGGTGTTTAGTGACTTACTTCTTGTTCTTGTTTCAGCCTTCTTTTCTCCTATGATTTGATTATGTGGATGATGTCTTTTGACATACTTATCAAGTTTCAGCTTAGACCTTTGTTCATCATTCTGATCTCCATTGTTTAGAACATTATCTTGAGGATTTTCCCAATTTTTGGTAATTGCAGCCTAATGCTCAGGTGCAATGTTATGTTTCTTAGGAGTGATACACCATTGCTTAGGTACAGTGTCAAGTTCTATATAAACAAACCTATTGTAGTCCACTGGTTCTTTTCTTCTTTCCTTATCATTCTTTTCTACAAATTCATCTATTTTCACATTTGCACTTTCAATGATTTTGTTAGATGACTTGTTAAGACACTTATAAGCCTTTCTTTTGGTTGAGTACCCTAGAAAGATACCTTCATCACTTTTGGAGTCAAGTTTTACATTTCTATCATCCTTCAAAATATAACATTGACTGCCAAAGATTCTGAAGTAACTTACATTCGGTGTATGACCATACCAAAGCTCATAGGGTGTCTTCTTTGTGTCTTTCAAATGTACTTTGTTTAATGTGTAGACAACAGTATTGACAGCTTCCCTCTAGAAATTTTGAGTTATGCTTTTCTCAATCATCAATGTTCTTGCATAGTCAACAATTGATCTGTTTCTCCTTTGAACAATTCCATTTTGTTGTGGTGTTCTTGGTGCAGAAAACCCATCTTTTGATTCCATACTCATTGCAATAATTAGTGAATTCTTCTGAAGTAAATTCCCCTCCTCTATCTGACGTTAAGCATTTCAATTTCTTTTCACTTTGTTTTTCTACCATAGCCTTGTACCATTTAAACATCTTAAATGCTTCTGATTTATCTTTTAAGAACATGACTGTCATCATTCTAGAATAATCATCAACAAAGAGAATAAAATACCTATCTCCATAGTAGTTCTTTGTTCTCATGTGTCCACATATATTTGTATGGCCTAATTCTAGAATTACATTAGATGTATGGGTTTTACTCTTGAAACTAGACTTTGTCATCTTACCTTTTTGACAATTTTCACACATGATATGCTCGGGCTTAGTCATGCTTAGTAAGCCTCTGACATTCCTTTTGTTTCTTATCTTTATCATGTTTTCAAAGTTCACATGACACAATATTTTGTGCCACAACCATATGTCTTCATTTCTAGCAATTAAACAAGTGGTGTTAGTGTCACCAGGATACAAAAGGTTACCTTTTGTCTTCTCACTGGTTCCAATCAACCTTCCTGATTCATTGTAGATCTTTGCCTTCTTATTTTCAAATACCACTCAGTGACCTATATTATTCAACTATGATACACTTAACAGATTATAATTCAGTCCTTTTACCCAGTAAGCATTTTCACATTTTATCAGGTCATTCAACATTATGGTTCATTTACCTTCAACTAGACAAGGTGTATCATTTCCAATTCTCACTGAACCACCATTGTAGTATTTAAAAGTCTCAAATTTTTTTTATCACCGTTCATATGGTGAGTACAACCACTATCTATGATCGAGAAATCATTCTTACTAACTTTAGATATGAGTGCAGTTTCTACATACCTTTCTTCTTCTTCATCTGAGTCATCCTTCATGGCTACAAATACCATCTCAATGCCTTCTTCTAATTTGATGTTAGTGTCATCAACTCTGTTCTCAGCTAGGTAACAAGCTTTTTTCCCTTTGTCCTTGTAGTCTTGGGTATCTCTTTTGTCAAATTGATGGTTGCTTCGGTAATCTCTATTATCACCTCTATCAAAATTTTTCTCATATGATCTATCATTTCCTCTGTCATCTTTTCTTCTATTTGGACATCTTGCAATAAAGTGTCCAACCTCTTTATAATTGAAACATACAAGTGGTAATTTATCTTTGTATCTACCTTTTCCTCTCTGCAATCTTCTGGCCATTAGTTCTTCAATCTCATCAAGTCCTTGATCCTCATTATCACTGTCACTATCATTTCTAATAGCATGTCTATGACCTGAGTTGCTTATCTTTAAAGAAGATTTGAATGTAGATTCTATAGATGGTAAGACACTATTATCAAAGTTATTCATCTCAAATGAAATCAGTCTACCAATTAGACTGTCTAGAGTAACTGTATTGTTTGCAACTACTTTCATTTCTTAAATAGAAAAAATTCTAATAGCATATACAGGTAGTAAGGTTCTTAATATTTTACTTACCACTATCTCCTCTTCAAGTACACCTCCAACTCCTTGGATAGCATTAACTACCTCTTTGATTTTTCTGCTATACTTAGTGATGTTTTCTCCTTCTTTCATCCTTAGGTCATCAAACCTCCCTCTTAGGATTTCTTCCTTTTTCTCTTAGTACATTGGCATCTCCTCCATGTACCAACTTCAACTTGTCCCACATTTCCTCTGCAAAGGTCCAGGTTTTGACATCTTCAAACTCAGCATCGGAGAGTGATGATGCAAGCTCTATCATCATGCAATTGTGCTCATGCTTTACTCTTAATTGCTCAAGAGTGTGAGGTCCTGTAGGCAACACATATTTAGTATCAAGGTATTGAGTAACATCATTTCCAATACCTAATAGGTGGATTTTTATTCTGCTTTTCCATGATGCAAAGTTGTCTTTATTCAACTTGAGCACATCTCGTCTATTCATCTTGTGATCTTTATCTTGAGTTGTTAAACTCTCTTTCTAAGCACACGAGCTCTGATACCAATTGTTAGTAATAACTGAGATGGGGGGTGAATCAATGACCTCAAAAATATTCCAATAATCAACCCAAAAACTTAGTACCACAATATTAAGCCTCTAGTTATCTTTATTCCTATAAGATGAATGCCTTCAAATGCAATTATCAAATTACTAATGCTCAGAATGCTTTGTTAAACCTTATACTGTATGTTTACCGAATAGCAGTCTGTTAATTTACCAAAAGATAGTAAATTATCTAAAGTATTGATGAGACCATTTACTGTCTCTATTATATTAATCTTTATACTCTATTTTTAAGTATTACTAAAACATTTGTGGACTTATAATCAGTTGAACTTGTGTCAAAGTATAGTTAGAATTGTCAAACCCATCGGTAGATAGTTATTGCAATATTTCATATAGAAATTAGAATGTGTGTTCTAATATTTGGATCAATTTGATTAAGTTTACTTGTATGAATATTTCTGCATGATAACTAACCTGCTAGGAAGTAGGAGCAACTTGAGAGTAGTCGACAACATTTAAAGAGGACTTTGAAGACCAGCTGTGAATGGGTAACCATCATGGCACCAAAAGACACGGCTACTAAAAATGAGGAGCCACTATTCAAGAAATGCAGGAATGTAGTACTGCTATATTCCCTCCGTGCTCTCATCATGTTGACTTGGTCACCCAGACTTCATTGCATATGTCGTAGGCTGTTACGTTTCCTTTTTCCTCTTTGGCGTGATTTCAGTCAGATCTTTCCTTTTTCATTTTAGAATAATGTGTCGATCCTCTATTTATAGGGATTGGACTGTTAGTTTGTAAGTTTGAAAGTTTTGGAATACATTGTTTTGTTGCATCTTGCACAACAAGTTCATTTTCCAATTTTATGTATCATTCTTATGTAATCAGTTCTTGAAATATAATGAAGTAAATTTTGGTTTACCTTCTGTGTTAGTAGATTAGTAGAAGCCAACCAAGGGGGACCACTTGGGAGGTGGATTAAAGTAGAGTAGAGTATATTTACTTTCAGCATTCCCAACATTTTAGATAGAAGATTACAGTTTCTTCTCGCAGCATTGTACTTTGTGAATATTCTTGCAGCACCTACAAGGATAGTTATAGTGAATGCTCTAGGTTGAAAGAACAATCTTAAGTAGAGTTTACAATCTATAGCATTCATTTCAGTAAGGAGTAAGTGTGTTTCCTTTCTTGTAGCTCTAGTATAGATTCCTTTCATGCATTTTACCTTCTTGTAGCTTAGGTAGAATGACTCTTTAAGGGACTTAGTGCACATACAGTGTCGTACCATTTCAAGTATACATCCCTGGGTTGACAAACTAAATGCACCTCATGGTGGGAGAAGTAATCCTTAGATTGAATAAACTATTCCTAAGAGAGGCTTTGGGCACGATGACTAAGAACCTATTGTGAGGCGGTTCAAGCATACCGATCAATCCAAATTAGCTGCGTAATGCAAAACACTAAAGTAATGACTCATAAACCCATTGACACATGGATTTTTAGTGTGGAAACCTTGTTAAGGGAAAAAACACTTGGGACTAGTAACCCAAAATTTTCACTCTTCTGAAGTGATCTCGGTGAAGAGCCAACCCTATTAAAGGTTACAAATACACTGTTAGGTGTGACCTTGTTAGAGGATTTAAACGTTTAGTCTGTCACTTGATATCGAGCATCTCTATGCTACCTTCCTTGATCAAACACTCACTTGTCCTATCAATAGGTATCTAGAAGCTCATGCTATCTTCATGATCAAAATTTTTTATACTCCTTGGTATGTATCTCAATATAGAAAGGATCTTTAAATCCCACTCAGTTAAGAGACTTTCTGAATCAATGGTTAAACTGAAACAGTATGATTTGTTCACATATACAACTTATACTTGCATATTTTCAGATCTATTGTAATCTCATAAAACTAATCTGATCAATATATCTCTATTAATATCTTTTCTCCACTTTACTTCTACTCGATGATGCTGTGCTTTGTTGCTCGGTGTCCGTAGAAAACTTTAGCTCTTTCCTTAGCTTGATTGATCAGGACTGTATGAAGCTGCTCTTCAATATCCTCTTTTTATTCATTCACCCACACTCAATTCGTAATGAATTAAGTTGTCTCTTTATATACATGATATCACCATTGTTAGGTTCTTGATTTTCTTGATCTTGGTGTGATCCACAATTCTCGCCAATTAGATTTAAAGCAAAACTCCTATTTTATCTCACAGAGGTCTTCTTGCTAACTAGAAAAAAAAAACTTTAAATCCTTTACTTATCTCTGGCTTTATTTTGTCGATGAAAACAAAGATAACTACCAATTAGGTCCATATTTAGCTCTGCTAGCTAGATATTTTGTCATTTCTAAACTCAAGTTAATTTTGGTGTTTTAACTCTTTGATAGCTTCGGTCAACACTCCAGTTCTCCTCAAGCTTCTCTGTCATTTTACACTATATTTCTGGCCATCATTTATGCTTGTGATTTTACTCATCAGTAATGCTCATCGATGTTCTTGCTCGGGCATCACTCTGACTTGAATTTTGGTGATCTTTGTCGATCGGGTTCCACTAGTCATCGGTGTTTGAAGTCACATTGTGAATGCTTATTTTTTATGCATTACTGAAAGCATAATCTTTATCTCTCTGATTCTCTGAAGTCTTTGACACTTTTATTATAACCGATTAGATTATATCAAGTTGACATCAATGACAATACAATCCATTAACTGATTTAATGTCTTGCATTATCCTACTGCATTTCGGTGATCAACTTAACATTTTCAAACATTCAATTAATTACATGTCATCATGTTTGTGATATCCTCTACAACCAACAATCAGGGACATGGATATGTAGAGGCAGGTACCTCTAGAAAGGATGATGTCCATGGTAAGTGTAAGAAGTTGGGTCCCAATTTGGTGGAAGTCTTGTGGACTTGAAAACTACCGCTAGAAATGGGCACCCATTTTGAAAAAAATGGGCATCCGTCTTAGGCTCGGACACCTGATCCAAAACTCAAAAAATGAGTACCCAGTTTTTTCAAAATGGCTGCCTATTTTTTTATTTTTTATTTTTTAATTTTTTAAATTATATTTAAGACACTCATTTTCACATGTCGATTTATTATATTTAAGAAATGGGTTCACATTTTTAAACATGTGCCCGATTTTTAAAATTTGAATTTACAAGACCACCCTTTGCATTGGATTTTGGTTCGGGATAGGCTTGGTAGGACCAAGCCTATGCTTGGACCTCTAAAATAATGGCTAAGGAATTTGAATACTAGATTTCTATCTTGCCGTAATTTTTTGAGGATCTTCCTACTCAAATTTTTTGACAAAATGAAAAGCCATTAGAGCTCTTACTGTCTATATTTCAAAAATATAAATTTTATAGTGATATGAGCAATTTTACTATTTTCACAATATTTATTAATAAAAAGTGGTACCTAAACTTAAAATAGTAAGGTTCACTAAAACTTGAATAACTTTTTTATTTTTTTACATTTTTTAAAAATGATTTATATGACATCAATCTACATAGACTTTCTTTGAAGATTAAAAAAAAAGAATTTTGAAAAAATGTGAAGTTTTCATCAAATTATGGTGGTCGTACATTAGAGGTTTCAAAAATATATTTTATAGTCAATTAAAAATTAATTAAAAAAATATGCAATAAATAAAAAAGAAAAAATATTTTCATCAATCTTTGGTGTCTTAGGTATATTTCCCTAGAAGGATTCACAAAAATTTATTTATTTAGGTCAAAATATGGTGGTCGTACATGTGTGTGGTATGGTCCTGAAACAGATATTTTGAACAAGTAGTTTTTAAACATGCCTACTAAAAATTGATTTCTACCATGTGGGTATTTAAATAAATTACATATTTGAAAAGTAGAATCCGAGCACTACATTTTATATTAGTGAAGTGTTTTTAGATTCAATCTCTAAGTGCCTCAAATTTTGACATCAATTGACAGAAAATTTGAAAAATAGGGAAAACACTTCCACTTTTTGCCCAAAAATGGGACTCAACTTCTTGCAGCCACCCTCTAGATACATCCTACAACTCCACAACACAGTGTGGATGATCTTACACTACCTTGATAGTATACCCAGGCTCTCCTACAACAGACACTTACAACCTTATGATTTCACACTGGATTCTTAGATTTGCTTATGGATGAGGCGATTGATCCTGATGTAGTGTCCTTAAATTCTTCTTAGTTATTTGACATTGGACATGCATTACATCAGGTAAGAAACCATTTAATTTTGATTCAAGAACATTCAAGTAATTGTGTGTGTGTGTGTGTGTGTGTGGGGGGGGGTAAAAGTACAGAGCTGTTTCCCACTTGAGGACCATTTTGGTAGTTTCAGCCCAACCTATTTTGGCCAGAACATGTCTATCCATACATACGTAGTGCACATGCAGTGCCATGTGGCATCGATGTGGCAGATGGGTTCCGGTCGAAACTAGTCTGGCTGAAACAGGTCCGGCCGAAACAGTTTTGGCCGGAACCCATAAAACTTATATATACCCCAAAATTTGGTTTGAGCGGCTCATTTGCACTGATCGCCTTTCGAGAATTGCGGAGTAGAATAGGGGTACTTCGGCCAAAAATAGGTTGGTTTTTTTTAATTTTTTTTTAAGTTTTCTTTAGTTAAATTAATGTAGCACTATTATTTGATGTTTTTTTTTTAATTTTTTTATTTTTAATTTTAGAAAATATAAAATAGTGTTTTATGTAGATTTAATATTTTTTTAGTTAAGATTATATGTTAGTTACTTAATTAATTTAGTTTTATTACAAATGTTTCAAAATAGTAGGAAAATATTACAAAATAGTAGGAAATTGTTACAAAATAGTACGAAAGTGTTACAAAACATTAGGAAAATGCTACAAAATATTAGGTTACATTGGGAAAATTTTACATTAGGAAAATGTTATTTAGTTAATTAATTTAGTTTTATTACATATGTTTCAAAACATTAGGAAAATATTACAAAACATAAAACCAACATGAAACTGAAACATAAATCAACATAAACTCTAACAAATTAACCCTAAAATGAAGTTGAAATGTATATCAACATAAAATCTAACATGAAACTAAAAAATAAATCAACTTAAACTCTAACATTAACCCTAACATGAAACCTAAACCATATTGAACCCTAACATGAAACCTAACCATATTGAACCCTAACATGAGCCCTAATAAAACCTTAGCAAAATGTTACAAAACATTAGGAAAATAAACTACAAGACATTAGAAAACATTAGTATCACAATGTTCATGTATTAAACATAATATTGTACCCTAACATGTGAAACCCGGATATGAAACCAACATCTTGAACCCTATCATGAAACTAAAATATGAATTTTAACATAAACCTTAACATGAACCCTAACATGAAACCCTGACCATATTGATCCCTAACAGAAACCTAACATGAAACTGAAACATAAATCAACATAAACCTTAACGTGCTAAATTGAATTTTTCTTTCGAACATACATATAGTCAAGTGTTTTCTTTTATCTATTTTATCTATCACATGACATGGCATTAGCTAGAAACTAACATGAAACTGGAACATGTTAACCAACATAAACCCTAACACTAAACAAACATATATGAACCCTAACCATGTAAGCCTAATTTAAAATTAGATCCTTAAACCAAATTGAGAAATTAAACTTAACATTTTCAACCAACATGAACCCTAACCTTCAACTAGAGCACGTACTAGAAACAAACATAAACTCTAACATGTTCAACCAACACATGAACCCTAACCTTCAACTAGAACACTAGAAACCAACATGAACAGGCTAACCATAAACAAATTAACCCTAAACCTAATTGAGAAATAAACCAATTTGATCCCTAAACCTAAACATGAAACATTAATTTACATTCAACTAGGCTAGTTTTAAAGCTAGAGACAAAATTGATCCATAGCTCAAAACCTCTTTTCGTTAGAAAATATGTGCACGTGTATGTATATATGATTTTAAATCATTTTTCTTTCAAATGTATATGCATTCAAGTGTTTTCTAGTTTATTTATTTGTAACACATGTGTTTAAAAATATATAATTAAATTAGAATTGGACCATGTACA
>MU225828.1:270304-287098 GCA_018584345.1 Thuja plicata | reverse complement strand
ATTTTAGACATTACATATATACATGTTCATTTTCGTCATTTCATATATGTATGTATGTTATACATGTGAATGAGTTATTTCATATTTTAGACATTACATATATACATGTTCATTTTAGTCATTTCATTTATGTATGTATGTTAAATACATGTGAATGAGTTATTTCATATTTTAGACATTACATATATACATGTTCATTTTAGTCATTTCATATAGGTATGTATGTTAAATACATGTGAATGAATTAAATACATGTTACTTTTAAACATTTCATATATGAATGAGTTATTTCATATTTTAGAGTTATTTTTATGTATCTAATTTATTCAAATTGTCTTAAGGGGATGTCTTAAGGGGAGGTATCAAAGCATACACATTAACACATAAATCTATAACAACATACATTAAAGATATATATTAAATCCATTGAACCATCAAAATATACATTATAAAAGAATACACAATATACCAAGCATGCATAACTATAGAGTTCAAATTGTAGAGTTCAATAACATATATCCAATACATTAAGTAAGAGTTCAAATATGAAAGTACAAGAGCTACAAAAATAATTTTATCTTAAAGCTCCTGATACATATAGTCTGGATCCTCTTTGTCTTTTATTATCTCCAAAAAATTTCATGTTCTTCAATAGACAACCTCCACTTTTGATTGCCACATCCTCTTTTTTGCAATGTCGCAAATTGCAATGTTGTTGCTATAACCAAGTAACTGTAATGTAGAAATTTTTGACAAGACATATATTCAATAAACTGAACACCATTTATGTCTATCTTTACTTATTGATAATATGTTCCTTCAATAACAACTAAACCAATCAGATATGATTGTCCATCACCATCTATAATTTCTTCTAGCAATTTGTATTTTTCTTTCGTGCATCTTAGTAGATAATAATCTACACTTTCAGCATTGTCAAGATTTGCAACCACAACAAAAATATCACCTAGATACAAATACAGATTAGATATTAAATTCAAATCAAAAGTATAATATATTAAATTTAAATAAAATATCATGTACATGTGCACGCACCTGTAACAACCAAATCAGAAACACAGTCATAATCAGCTGAATATATAGGATCATGAATGTTTATGTCAATGTCATCATCTTCATAAGGAGGCATTTTGATTAACTCCTTCATACCCCATCATGAAATATATCCATTTTCAATATTCTCACATTGACTCAATGGATTGTCCTTAATGCAGTCAACACATAAACATGATTTTTCTCTTACTTGAATCAATAGAGGCTTGTGTTGTCCAGTACTCATCAATTGATGTAAACTTCTAATACCAACAATCCTTTGACAATTGTAAGGATTAGATCGGTCTATATCTATTACAAATATGAAATGAAAGTTATACATATTTAGATCAACAATTATGATAACATAGATGAACACAAAATTAAATTTTAATTTAGATTTTTCCTACAAACTATAAATTACCTTTCACTTCCCAAAAATAACATTTTTTGTATTTGGTGTCCCGAATACAAAAATGATTTTGACACCATTCAACAATTTTATTTGAATTCTCTGTCATATTACCTATAAATTTATGAACTATCAGTTTAAAGAAAATATATCTAAGTTTAAATTATACTATTTGAAATATCTAGATATATATATTTAACTACTGTTCACACCATTTGTACCTGCAAGTTTATTTTGATAAAGTGCACACTTCACACATGCTCCTCCATCGTGCTCTCCTTTTCCATGTCCACTTTCAAAGAAGTTCCACAGAAACTTAACATTGTGTCTAGCTTGTTGCATAGCTAGCTAATTAAAGGCTTTTGTAGATTTAAATTGTCATGTAAGATTAAGTTGTTACATATGCAAGATTATGATCACATAATAATTTAACAAGTAATCAATGAGAATTTGAAAATAAATTGAAGTGCATACACTTACCTACACAACCATCAGACCAAATCCAGTGTTGTGAAGCTTTTATCCCGTGATTCGCAATATCTTCAAAATAAATTGCAAAATAATGAGCCACATAGTTCCTACCGTGAACCTTATCACTAATATAGAAATGAGCCTCCTTGATGATAATGCATTCATTTAGATTGGTACTTTCTACCTCATCCAGATCAAATTGTACGTGTCTATAGGTCACTTACACAAATATTGTAACTTGGTCAGAATGATAATATTGATCTTGAAGCTCTAATTGAGGGGAGAATGTATAGTTCTCAGAGAGATCTACAACTTAAAGAATACAACCAGGTGGAAAATAATTTTTGGAATCACGAAACTGTTTATCTTGCCATCTTGCACCATGACAATGCTCGATATGGGGATAAATTATAGTATAGAACCTGGTCATAAACTCAAGGTAGGAAAATTCACTCTCCTTCAAAACAATTTTTTTGGATTCATCTCCGGTCTTAGTTCGGTATGTCTCATATTCAAATCTCTTCCACAAAACTGGCATTGCAACATTAATATTCTCAATTTGCAATGGAAATTTATGTAAATCTCCACAATCACTACATGTACTCTTTATACATTGTACTTTGAACTCATCTGAATCTTCTGATTTCTCACATAAAATAGACTTCACAAGTTGTGTCATACTTCCAGGGATGACCATATCTGAATTAAGTACTTCCATAACCTTTTTATATGATTGTAAATATAGATGAACTCAATATGATTTTGGCAACAACAAGTTTCATGTACCTTATTTATTCATACAAAGCAAGGGTGAAACCTCTCAAACATTCTTTGACATATTTTCACATTTGAAAATTCTTGCTTAAATGCTTCAAACAATTCACTTTGTGTTGTATCTATAAAATGTTTTGGATGTGTAGTTTTCATACCGGTCTCTTCATCTTTCATTTGTATAGTATCCCTTCTATTAGAAGAAACATGGGAGTGAGCGGTTCAATATTCAATGACCTGTCTTTTTACATCTTCAAAAATTTTGTCTTTTCGAGGAAGTCTACAAATATTAACCCAATTATTTTGAATATTTTCATCTAACATATTTTTCTTCCTGATATATCCTTGAACAGTTCTTCTGGATACATTCATTAAATCATAAATTGCATGTACTTGTTTTCTCCGTGTACACCTCCTACTAGATAAAGTAGTCATCAATGCTCTGTGTGCAACACTTAAATCGGCTCCTCAACTTGAGTTGTTAATGTCGTTCAATGCATCTTGCATATTTTCAACTATTATTTGATTTACATTGTCTCCTAAATTTTTCTTGTTATCAACACCTAACAACTCCAAAACATGAGTCATTTCTTTTTTCCTGAATAACCTAGCAAATAATTATTCTTTTCCAATCAGACTTTTATTTTGAAAGTATTCATCCCAAATCTTTTTGCATTGTTTTTTATTGTGCTTTCAGGTACCAATTTGTCAGATGAAAATTGACTGAAAAATGAATCCTCACCCATCTCCATCAAATTGCCCATGTCAAAAGATATATTTCCAGCAATTTGTTCCCCTACTTGAATTTGATCTTCTTGGACTTCAACAGGTTCATCTTCATTACGTTTTGTATGAACTTTTATTTTATCATCCCTTATTCGATCATATTTTCTAGTTCTATTCCTTTTATTCCCCATTGCACAAATTATTCAAATTGAGAGCTTTGATTCACCTGCATACACAAAATCATATACTCTTGATAAAAAAATCAAAAATAATATTGATAAGTTCATAATTTAATATTGAACAATGCTTTATTAAAAACACAAAAAAATCTCAAAAAATTAAAGAAAAAAAACTTGCAAATAATTCAAACCTCCTTGATAATCTTAATTCGTAGTTGTCATTTAACGCCCAAAAATATGCCTTTAAAACAATTAAAAAATTATTTTATTAAAAAAAAAATTTTAAGTCAGAATAATTGATAATTGTTTTAAATTTTTTTTAAAAAAAAACGTTTATATATATGAGCTTTGAGGGTCGTGGTCATCCACACAACCATGTTTGGTCGGCCTTAATTTTGGTTGAAACAGTTCCGGCTGAACTGGTTTTGGTCGGACCTATTCCGGCCGAAACTACTTATATGGCATCCCATGTGGCAGCCAAATAAATAAAAAAAAGAAATTTGGTAACACGTCACTTCTAGGGCTTAATTGTCTACCAAAATTGATTTTTTTTAACATTTAAAAGTACCCTTTTGTAGAGCTTGGAGTCTAGATTATGGTCATATAATTTTTATACTCTTTTGATTACATATATTATATTATAAGTTAAACAAACTCCAAGTAGGCATTTTGACATTGAAGAACATGCTCGTTCGAAAAAAAGAAAACAAATAGAAAATCATGTTGGAAAATTTTAAAACTTATATTTAACACTAGAGGAGAGAGTCCTCTTCAAGAACATATAATTTATTTTGTATTTGGTGTAGATTTTCTAGGGCAAATTAGGCGGGAGACAAAAACTGTTAGTTTCAGGTAACTTTGACTTTGAATAGTTATAACAGACAAAATATATACCGAAAACCAATCTTTTTTTTTCTGCACTAGCTGTACATGTCATCTAAAATATATTCTGAAATCAAAGGAAAAAAAGAATATTTACATATATTTTGTTGGTGAGAACTAGACCCTCTATTTTTAACGTTTTTCAACAATTAAAAAATGGACTTTAAAAATTAAAAAACTATGTCAATTCTTATTTAGTTTAAAAAAAAATTTATAGGCATAAACTACATCTAATTTTACACATTTCATTAGTTTAAATCATTTTCAAATTCTAAACACAAATGCCACTTTAATGTCATTAACATTTAACTATTTTGCATGTCGTGGTCCTCTTCCTTTGTAAAAGTGTGACACGGGTTTATATATATATATATATATATACAAGACACTACGATAGGTGCTGCATATGGAGATTTAGAGGAGCCTGGTGATCCCATTCATCATGATACAAAGGTAAAATAATTTGAATTAAATAATTTATTTGTTGATTTTAAATGTACATTTTAAAAAAACCAACATTATTTATTAATTATTTGTAAATTATTACATGTACATACAAACCCAGGTCTAGCAGGACGAGGATCCACATAGGCTGGGAAATAGTGGTCATGGCGGTCATTGATGTTTTTTATCTAGATATGTACATACATGTGTATATAGATTTAGATTTGCATGTCACATTGATATTTGATCTAGCATGTATACATGTGTTTATCTCTACAGACCTCTTGTATTTGTACATGACATTGATATAAGATATGTATGTACATGTTTTTAGATATGTATATAGACATTTACATTGATACATGTTTGATTTTCATTTTACGTTTCTAGATGTATAAATATGTATGGACATTGATGTTTATGATCTACACACACACATATATATTGATATTTGATCATGTAGTATATATATTTATTTCTATATATATAGATATTTGAACTAAATATAAATTTGTGCACATGTAGACATGTTTATTTATACATTTAAGTCTAATGTCAATTTAATTGAAATCGAATATAAATTTAAAAATATCTAGCTCAATTAATTGAAACCTAATTACATTCAATTGTACATAGATAATTACAAATTACAAAATTTATTTGATCAATCTAACCTTGATTGTACCAAAGTATCAATATAATTTATTTAATATAGATCATGGTCCATGATATTGATTTCTTTGAATTTGCTTCAACTTTTGGGTTTGTTGTGGTGTAGTCTTTATCTCACATGGGCTTAATTTTCTCTTTATTCAATAGTATTGGAGTATTTATGAGGTTTCTATGAAAGTTGTCCATGCTATTGGATGCGGAGATGAGAGATGGTTCATTTATTTTTTATAATGGCTATACACTTGAGATTATATGTTGGCGTTTCATGCTCATTAGGGGTTATTGGAAATAATGGGAAGTGTGTACTAAGAGGGGAGGGGTGAATCAATACCTCTAAAACTTTTATCTCTTTTATCTTTTAACCTTTATGTAATCAATTGGTTATCCAACCATTTGTTCTATACTATCTTTGTGTAAGAAATATCAATTCTTTAACTTAATCAAACATGTAAACATTTATGAAAGTAATTGACTCATAACACATAATATGATATCGCAGAAAACCTCTGTAAGAAGGTAAAAACTGCGGTGGGGATGGCACCCACAAAATCTTCACTATCTGCAGATTGGAAGGGGTCGATTAAAGCTTACAATTTGATCATTTTTGATGATCTACCCTGTTAAGAGTATCATGTGGAGACTTGTTAAAGTCTACTCTATTAAGAGCTTTAGCAACACTATTTAGTGTGCACTCGGTTAAGAGATTTACAAAGCATTCTTAAATCCACCTTCTTTGAAAGGATTTTTACACTTTTCTTCACTTGTTAGAATGTAAGCAAATCACTCATTGAACGGAGTGTATATAATCTACTATTGTTTATTATAGATCCATTCAAGATTACATGTATATATGTATCACCTAATGTGATTGAATAATACCTCTGTTGCTTGGTAGCCTCTATTCTTGGTTCTTGATAACCAATTTCATCTTTTGTTGTTCTGGTTCTTGAAAATCTTAGTTTCATCCATAGATGTGTTTGTTGGCTACATTCATCCTCACATCATTGATATTGAATAATTACAACATCTATTTATAAGATAGATTGACCTAATTGAGTTTCATGTAAAACAAACTTAACTCTATGATCACAGGTTTACAACTTTACCTTGATCTCCTAGTCTGCATGTTTTCAATTAGTTAGACTGATTAAAATAACTACAATAATGTTTCTTGTCCCTTAAGTAATGGTTTTAAAACAAAAAAAAAACTTTATAAATAGAATATCAGTGTTTTATCTGACGTGGAAGTTAGATCCACCTTTTTTGGAATGTAACTGACTTTTGGTGTCTGATGCTCAATTTTCTCTGAAATTAGTTTTCTTATCTTTTGGTGTTCCTTTGATTGAATTGTATGTCAGGTTCCCTTTCTCTTTTGGGTTCCTCTATTTCTTCTCTTTCAGTTTTTCTTGAGATTTGTCTTGTTGGACCTGTCTCTTTGAACTTAACACATTTCGGTGATCTCTGATATCTGTACTTTCGGTGATCTCTGAAAGTATGTCTTTCGGTGTAGGTTTACTGAAGGTTCAGAACCTATTTTTCCTTTTGTATACTAATGGAAAAATAATGTCTTCAATCTCCCCCTTTGAAATTAGTATCAAAAATTGATAGGTGCATGAATACTAAGATGTTCAATATGTACACCATGTATATATCTTATCTTTATATGACTCCCCCTAACTGTATGCATTATAGTATATATGTACATGTATACTTATACTTGTCTTTCTTTATTTCTCCTTTTCACCTTATTATGTTCACATTTTGAACATATATGAACATATCATTTCCCCCTTTTTTGATATTAAGGACAAAGACGTACAACTTACAAGTTGTCAAAATTTTGGCAAAAATGTGTAACTTACAGATTGTCCATAATGTGGGAATGAGAGTTTTGACATTTCTTCCATCATCGGTTCCCATTTCTATTTAAGGTGTTCTAGAGCCATGTGCTCTAATGCAATTATGGCATGCATATCATAAATACTGTCTAGGACAGACATTTCTGGGGTGGCAATCAGTGTTCTTACCAGTGTCATGTGTTGCTGCAGTAATATGAGATTGGTTAAAATTAGAGCTTGGAGCTTAGTTACCTCATCTCTAAACTTTGATTCTACATTTTGAATGTCTTGTCTCAGTTTTTTTGCTTGCTTTAGCTATTCATAGTGCAATTTGATTGCATCTTCACTGTTAGTGAGACCTTGTGCACTTGCTTGTAGATCAACATTGATTTGTGCTATCTTCTCACTATACTCCTTAGTGAGTTGATCTAAAGTGAATAAATTTTGGATTAAGGTTATAGATTCTAAAATAATGGGGTCCAATGTGTACTTACAAGTTGAGACAGCTTCACCTTGTTCTCTGCCACTTCTAGGCTCATTTTATTTGCTAGTTTGAATTGGAATTTTTATTCTTCTCATTCTTTTATTGCCTTTTTAGCATCTACATTCTGAGATGTGATAGCTTTTGTGAGATCATCCAATTGATCAAGTATAGGAGTATCTCAATCAATGTTAGTGTTAGGTACTATCTGATGCAGTATGTATTTTGTAGTTTTGAGTAGCTTTGTTTCTTTTTTTGCCTTCCTAAGCTTATCTTGGATAGCTTTTCTCTCACAAAGTCTTGCATACTTTGTTATTTCAGTTGGATCCAATGTTCTACGATCACATACTGGAATATCAATGATTTCATCCAAAGTAACTGGATTCTTATTCTTTTTCTTCTTCTTCTTTGAGATTTGTGTGGATGCAGATTTGTGAAGTACTAATGCTAGTTCATTTTTGTTCTCTAAAGTGCTCGGTGAAGGCTTGGTAGATGTATTTATTTTTTCCTTCTACTCGGTGTTAACCTATCAGTTAGGTGAAGATGTTTCCTCATTAACCTTGGAGTATCTACAGATTTTTCTTCTATCTGGTGTATCATCTTTCTTCTCTTCTTCTCTTTTCTCTTTCTGCTCTCCATATTTTGTTTGCTGATCTTCTTCACTTTTTTGATCAGTAGATTTTTCTTGTTGTACATCAGTATAATCTTTTGGTTTTTTAGATGTGTCTTTTTATTCCTCAGATGTGTCTTTTTATTCTACATCACCCTTGTCTTTGGGTATGCTTTCATCTTTGGTAGGTGATTTCTCCTTTTCCTAGAGTATATTGATGGCTTCCATCAATATTGGCATGTTGTCTGTTATGTTCACCCATGCAGCATCAAATGTAGTGTTTTGTTCATCGTTCTGGTCCTTGGCAATAGTGACATCTTCATCTTTCTAAATTTTATCTGATGGATCATCGGTGATGTCAATAATTGTGTTGTCTACAATGTTGTCCATAGTGGTATCTGACCATGTCTCATCTGCAACATCCATATTCTTGTTTCCTGTTGTGTCCAATTCCTCTTTATCCAATTCTACTGTTGCGACATCTTCAGTGTCATTAATCTGTATGTGCTCTGGGCTAGGTTTAGTCATAGATTCATCATTGTGTGGTTCATTTGTGAGAATTTTTCTCTCTGGTCTTTCCTCCTTAGTAGGTCTATTGAGTATCTTACTCCAAATTTGGTTGGTGTCCTTCTCTAGGTCTATTAGCTTTCCCTCAAGTATCTTGTAATCTCTCATATTGGGTAAGAACTCTTGTGCATGTTTCTCCATCATCTCCTTGATTTCTTCCATTTTGGATTTGGGAGGCATAAGAGAAACAAGGACTCTTTCCCTTACCTCTTTCTCATTCTTTAATGTATAAGTCCATCTGGCAGATAGTCATTCATATAGTTCATTGGGCATTTTTTCATAAAATTGTACGGGTACATATTTAAATGTACCCATCATTTTTATAATTTCCTCTTCAATCTTGTTATGGTCCAAGGGATCCAAAGTTAACCATCTTCTAACTTCGGACTCAGTAATTGATCCTGACTTAATCATTTGTGCACATACCTCATCAATGGTTTTAGGGATCTTACTCTTCTCCTGTTGAAAAGCTTCATCTTGTTCGGTGTCCTCAATGTCCTCCTTAGTTCCAATGAACTTTCTTCATTTTTTTGGCCCTCTTTTCTATGTTGGAGGTTTCCTCTTGTAGGTCCTTACTTGACCTTTCTTTAGTGGTAAAGAAATTGTGTCTTTAGTTGTTTGACTTCTTTTCCTTGTAGCAGTTGTAGTTCTAGGCTTCTTAGCTGGTGTAGGTAATGGTGTATCTGACTCTTTAGACTCAGAGTCACTTTCCTGCTCAGCTTCACCAACGGGTGACTGTCCCTCAAGTTCTTTTGTTTATTCTGTTTCTTCTTCTCTAACCGACAGCCCTTTCTTCAATTTCTTGACCATTTTATCCTTCTTTCTGTCTATTTTATTTACAACCAAGCCAGTTTTGATTCTTTCTTTGGCTTCTTCATAAGTCCCAAACTTGGGTTGTGATTTATCTAATGGCTCACTAATTAATGCATCAATTGCATTGGATGCTTGATCTATGTTCACTTCATAGTCAAGTGGTTGTAGCCATGTTGTTCTTGGTACAACAAGCTTGATGTATGTGTCTACCATGAAACATATACTGGTCTTGAATTTATCAATTAATTCCTCAGGAATCCTTACTCTTTTTTGCATTCTCTCCTTGAATCCAGTAAAGTACTCATCCATGACTAACTCAAAATTATCTCCCAGTGATTTTATAAACTCACTAATCTGTATGGTTACTTGTCTAGTTGTATCCCGTTTCACATCTCCTATTGATGGAAAAGATTCTTGGAAGTAGAAGAATATGCACATGATAAGTGAACCAAACTTACATGAATTTGTATTTGCATTTATGATTGTCTTTAGGTTCTCTTCTAGCTACTTGAGTATAAGTTATGATAGATCCAGTTGAGTTCCTTTATTTACAATCTTATATGTTGTATCCACTACTCTGGATGCTATGTTGTTCATCCTGCTATCTTGAAAGAACTTGTATCCTAGGACACATGCTCTGAATTTCATTTCATCATCATTGATGGTGGATAATCTTAGTCATCCTCCATCCCATGTAGCTCCTATATTCTTCTCAATTTCAGAATTGGGCGGGTGCTTTAACTCCTTTACCTTATCGATTATAGGATAACCGGTGACTGCATGAATAACCTCTACGGTTATTCGTTTAGGCTCATCCAGCCATAGCTTATAATTGTAGATTATACTCAATACTAATTGAATCCACTTGGTCTTAAACTCTTTTGAGAGCCATAGAAAATTTGTGAGCCCTTTCACTTTGATGTGCTTGTGTTCATCTTCAATAGTTCCATCATCTTTACATAGCTTCTTGAAAGCTTGTTCAACCTCCAGGTCGCCAATTTCTGCAATCTTGCAGTGAATGTATGCTCACATGTCTTCAACGAGCAAAACCCTAGCTGGTATTCATGAGAATGCTCCCGCATTGTCAGGTTGTGATGCAACCTCGGGGCATATCTTTTAATGTGGTTCCACACAGGTATATTTCTTAACAAGATTGACTTTATCCTTCTTGATGCTCTTCAACTTAGCGGTTCTTGATGTTGTGGCCATTATTTTTGAAATTAGGGATTTCTGTAAAAGATAAATATAGTTCTAGCTTATTCTTGGTACTTAATTCAACATCTATAGGTTTAACTAATCTTCTTGGAGTGCTTTGTAATGGCTTGGAGTCGCTCTGCAATGTTCTTGCTTCTAGATTTGTTTTTTCTCTGGTCACTTTGCTCAAATCGCAGGTGAGAAATGAAACCCCTCCATTGTCTATTTATAGAATTTTCCCTAGGTCGATTCATTAATGCTCAACCACTCCTCAGTGTGTGAAGATGGAGTCTTTGGTTGATACACTAACTTCCCTCTCAGTGACAACGTGATGCTTTGAGGTAGTCGTCTAACTTGTTACTTTCACCAATGAGTTTTGGTGTATGGCGAAGACAACTTGTCAGCTTATATGATTACCAACGGATCTTGATTTACACTAGCAACTTTATCTTTTACATGTTCATCGATGATTCTCTTTAAGTGCATACAATTCATCTTTGATTGTATATCGGTATGTATTAACCGATGAAATAGTTTTCATAGAATTTAACAAGTAATACCATAGTGCATCTATAATCATGCCAATTTGGCATTTTAACTATGTATGATTGGAACTAATGCAAAATATAATCTTGGTGTAATGCAGTTCCATACTTACTTGTTCTGCTTAGGTGGGGGTGGTGATGTCACCATATCCATTAGATAGGGTCTCACCATTTGCATTGCTTGGTCTAGCTTCATCATTGTTTGTAGCTTTCCTCCACATTTTTTTTCTCATCTTCCTAATGTCTTCAATGGTATTTCCAATGGAAAAGGTGCTGGTCTCTGTCATTCAGTCTCTATAGTCTTTCTTGAGATGACCAACCTTATGACTGTGTAAACATGCCATTCCGGGGTTAGTCCATCCTCTAGGCTTTCTTGTTCATTGTCTCATAAAATTTGTAGCAATGTGACCAAATCTTCCACATGGTGTACAATTTGTCCATGTGTTGTAATCGCATACATACTGGTGTATGTGTCTGAATGTTGATCTCTAAATCAGGCACAACACAACATAGTCATTGCTCAATCATTGAATTGCAAAGATGAACACGAATTGTCCATTCCATAATATCAATTGAATAGACCTATTGCCTCCTATTTATTTGGGGTGTTTAATTAAGCTCAGAACAAGAGCCAACAACCATAGACCATTGCTAAAATAGAGGATTTGAAAGCATGAAAAACTGAAATAAAACTATTCTAGATGAGAGATGCAATCGTAATCTAAGAATGGAAATACAGATTTTAATCTAAGAAGATTGAAAGAAAGAATAGAATTAATCTATTTGATACATAAGCAAACTAAATTAAGATGCAAAATTCCATTAATCTAGATGAGATTAAACTAAATATGCAACAAAAGATTGAAAACATGAGAGAATTGAGACAATATTTTGCTATAGTTTTGATACTCTAAAAATTGCTCCTTTCAAATGAAGGAAAGAAGGTCCATAATATAGAAGAGCCTGAAATGAGGATGAAGAGTTTCTTGGAAAGAAACGGCTGGCTCTTCATCTCCATGGAGGAAGGTGAGACAAAATTGAAGGAATTATTTAATTAAGTAAATGAATTATTGCCACATGGGTGGATTTTCATCTTGAATTATTGAGTTTCAAGTGAGGATAATCCATTCAAATAACCAAATAATTATTTAATTCCTTTTGATGTGTATTAGCTAAAGGGGGTGGAATTAATTTAATTTAAAAGCACTTAGGACTTTAGAATTAAATTAATTAATCATAGGGATTTTTAGCTAATAAATCTTGAAAATTTAGAAATTAAATATGGTGTAAGATTTATGCAAATTTAGGTTTTTTGCATTTGAGACTAAGTCAATTAAAGATAATTAGGAAGGATAATTTTCCTAGTACAATAGGACTTTGATGATGAGAAAATGCACCAAAATTGATTAGAATTGTAAGGTGCCAATTTTGGGGTGTTACATTTTGCCCCTCTTTGAATTGATGTGTGAACAACGCGTTGATTCAAAGAATAGTCTGATGTGACAGATGAAGATTTCAAAAGTCTAGGTTAGGTTGCCAATACAATGATCAGATTGAGAAGCAGAACCATCTTCAGAATGAAGCATGATTCTCCGAATTCTAAGTTAGATTGCGAAGACAACGGTCCAAATACCACTTGAGAGAAGATTGGAATCGGGGTTAGATTTCCCCAATGTCCGCTGAAAGCTGATGAAGATTTAGGACTATCTCTAGAATCAAGGTTAGATTGCCCCAATTACAAAGGTTAGCCCTCCGAGATCCAGGTTAGGTTGCCTAGATAACAGTCTAAAAGAGATTTTGAGAGCCATCTTCAGAATAAAGCATGACTTTTAGGAATTAGGGTTAGATTGCCCCAATACCTAATGGGATTTCAAGAATGATCTCCAGAATGAAGCTTGATCCTTGAGGATCCGAGTTAGATTTCTTAGATACCTAGAAAGATAGATGACAAGATGCGAGATGTGAGGTATCAAGATGCCCCTAGAGATTCAAGATCATGGAATATCCAATTTTGACCATAAGGTACGAAATACTGAATATGCCCCAAGTAATGAGATGCCCCTAGCAATGGGGACTTTTGATTCAGATCAGACTGATTCGATAATGAAGCAAAAAGATTCAATGATGCAATCATCTTGCCACATCAGGAGCGAAATCGAAAGATGACACAACAGAAATATGATTGACAGCAAAATATTGCAGATAGAAGCAAGAACGAAGATCCAGAGGAAATCAAAGATAGATCAAGAGAAGGCACAATCAATTTAGAGCAATCGAGAGGTCCTATTGACTAGGTTTGACCATAGTTGACCAAGTTTGACCAGAATTGACTAGAGTTGACTTTGATAAAAATATTGCAGAAGCTGAGAAAATTATGAGAAGAGATGATTCTAACAAGAAAGCGACGTCAAAAAATTGACTGCACAAGCATCCGATCACGTCGGTTCCAAAATTTTAAAATGCGATTTTGAGCTACTTAGGAGTGTCAGATTTCGATTTTGATCACAAAAATGGATTCAGAACGGTTGATTTAGCCAAGGGTGCAATTTTTGCGAAAAATGGAGTACTTTCAAAAATTAGGTCAAAAGCTATATAAGGCCCGGAGGGGTCATTTTCAAATCATTATTCACTTTTGACTTTAGAGATGGCGAGAGCTCAAGCTGATATTGATAGCATTCTCATGCGTACACATCGATTCAAGTGCTCCTGATGACACAACTGGCCACTGGAGTATGACGCACCTGTAAGTAATCGAAAAACCATCTTGCATTCAATTTTTTATCGCTTTCTAAATCTTTTTAGCATGTTTTATATAGCTTTTAAGTCCACTTAGGTCAAGTCTCGCATGAGGGAATAGTTTCCTCGCACTGGCAAAGGTTTCCCCTCACGCGAGAAATTGGATTCTTCACACGGTTTAGGGCTTCCTCACACAGGGTCCCTCCACGAGCGCGCGCGAGGTGCATGTTGATGTCGTGCGAGATTTCATCGCCAATGATGGAATCTCACGTGAAAAGAGATCCTGTCTCACGCGAGGTAAAAATCTCGCATAGGAAAAGAGTTTCCCCGCATGGGAATCACTTGCAGATCCAAAAATTTGTTGTCCTTTATGTCGCAGAGTCAGCCAATTAGAATGCCTCAGAACTGTGTTTAGGATAGATCCATAGCTGCATTTGTTGTCATTGCTTTGAAAAACCATCATGTTGAGATACTGATCAAATGTTTTTGCTTTCTTTGCAGGTTGACTTCCCTGATATTGTGTTTCAGTCTCATCATCCTATCATGGGTGAGCTGTTGCGAAGACTGACGGATGCTGATGGTGCCCATCTCGACAGGCTAGTATTATCATATCTTTGTGATGTACCCGATATTTGGGTAAATCATGGTCTATTGGGTGCACTTGTTGAGCGTTTCCATTCAAAGATGAACACATTCCATTTTTCGTAGGGGGAGATGACATTCACCCCTGAGGACATCTACAGGATCTTGACAATACCATTCCATGAGGCTCATGTGGAGTATGATACCCAGCCAAGGGTGGGCACACTAGCACTGAGAGTGATCTTGCAAGACAATCTAGTGATGGGTCAAGCCATCTCTTGGGAGGATCTGACGAGTAGGTACATTGTAGATCATACATTGGCAGTTGTCTTGGCACTGTTCTTGAGTTGCTACCTGATACCGGATCGGGGTCAGCACGGATTGGAGTGTGGCTGGGGAGTTATGCTGCAGCGGATGCTAGCTAGTCCAACAGTGAGATTCGGATGGGGTGAGTGCATGCTCACACAAATGTACCACGAGATGCACGAGATTGTGTATCAGAGTGCACAGACCATGGCAACAAGAGTTGTGGTTCTACAGATCTGGGCCTGGGAGCACCTTCCCGTATGTCGGCCAATTTTTCATGATACTCGATAGCCCTTAGAGCCATACATTTACAGGTATGCAGGTCCTATGACTCATCCAACACTGGGTAAGACAAATCAATGGCGGGCGAAACTAGATGATATGGAAGTAGTTATATGGAGGCCATGGATAGCCACAGAGGTTTGGGATGATGCATGGCATGAGCTGCCACATATGTTCTACTCACGTCCTTTGATCGGGTGCACTATCAGCGTTATTGAGCGCTTCCTATTAACACGGGTCCTACAACAGTTTGGGAGACCGTAGGACATCTCCCAGGAGTACTGTACCTATGCCCGATTCGTCAATGAGATGAAGAAGGGTTGGCAGTGGTAGCTAGACCGTGGGAGGAGCATGATAGATGCACGGGTACCACCAGCTAGGTGGGATTATTTAGCAAGGGTGGAAAATGCAGGGATGACTCTTGCATACAAGGATCATATTTTAGCTCACCCTTTCCCAATATTTACACATCTTGTTGGCATGGGCCCACAGGTACAGTAGGTGGTACAGCTGCCACTGCAGTAGTAGGTACCGCAGCTGCCACCACAGTTGGCACATCAGCCACCACCATAGCAGGTACCACCTCAGTAGAGAGTACAGTCGAGGACTGGGCTGAGTCCCCTTCTTCCTAGAAGGATGGGATCAGACGCAAGTGTAGGGATCAGTGGTACTCAGCAGAGGTCCACTAAGCAGGGGGAGGAGACCGTTATGGCCGATACTGTTACGGTCAATCCACTAGCAGGAGGACAGGTAGTACAGTTACAGGAGGCTCTCAAGAAGAGTTGGGAGAGAGTGAGATAGATACAGAGGGAGTGAGATGATTACCGTACACAAGTGGTCATCTAGGAGACCCAAGTGACTGAGTAGGATCGAGAGATCTGAGGTTTACAGGAGGCATTAGCCAGAGCATAGATAGAGGTGAGATATGAGGCTGCTCAGTCAACTTATTACTATGTTGTATACACGATCATAATTCCCGAGGTAGTAGACCAGGTTCTTCCATTTTCAGAGTATGTTGGGGCACGGGCCGCCCCACAGGCACCTCCTCAGTAGCAGGCCATGCCACCTCCTCCACCTCCTCTAGGTGGGAGTGGCTATCTATGAGACATATTGATATACATTGTACCACCATTTTGATATACTGTGCTCGAGTAGCACCCTTGTACATTTGATCGATTGATATATATATATATATATATATATATATATATATATATATATATATATATG
>MU225828.1:257667-270254 GCA_018584345.1 Thuja plicata | reverse complement strand
ATATATATATATATATATATATATATATATATATATATATATATATATATGAGCTTGATTTTGGCATCATTGTACTTGTTGATATATTGCTTTAAACTTGTATGTCTTGTGAGATGTTTCCTATATGATTAAATGTATGGATTAGAAATGTATGTCATGGACGAATATGCAAATGTTTATGCACATGTTTTATTGATGTATGCAATGATAGATGTTAGATAGATAAATTCTATGTATGTTTTGATTTATGCTTATAATGGATGCACATGTTTATGAATATGTAAATGCAAATGAATGTATGGAAATGCACTTTTTGTGGATATGGATGTAATGCAATGACTGCAATGGTACTAATCATCTCATGTAGGATATTGCAATGTACTACAGGTACTAACCAAAAGGATATGAATGAAGATCGAGAGCAAGGACCAGACACTTGTGCAGTCAAGAGGAATCGAAGACAAAAGATGAGGACCTTCAAAGAATGGGAAGACAATGAAGAGAGCACCAAAACTATCGCTATGCAAGCTTAAAATGCGAATGCGAGCCTAAGCTAAATGTAACCCTAGGAATTGGTTGTTGGACTCATCACATAATTATCATCATCAAGTATTTTTGGAACATCAGAGTCAATACAATCCTTACTGGTGCCACTGCAACCATAAGAATATGAATATGAATTTCATCAGATAAAATGTAGGAAATGAACATAAGCACCATGGCACAAAAAGCCAAGATGACCTGAACATTGTTTCCAGTTTGATACCGTAAGAGTACACAAGTAAACAAATAGAGCAATAACAGTCAAGGAGATAGTTCCAACCTCCCCTTGGCGTACAAATAAACAAGATCGAGGGATGTGAGGCTTTTCCACCTTAATGCAGAAGCTCTTATCACATACACCCTATTTATTTGATGCTATCGGATCATCGAAACTACACCAACAAGCAGTAGACAATAGAAAATAGAAATGAAAACCATGAGAACAGACAACATACAAAGAAAGATTCAATCATAGCTCAACATGTTTCAAAGTTTACGAAGGTGCATGTGTTTAGGGTGTTGAAAAAAACTGTTGAGCTTGTGAGTGCATTGTGTTTGATTTCTATCGAGAGATGTTTACGTTGTGATGTTCAATGTGTGTTGTGAAACACAGATGTGTCCAAAGAGAGTGTTGAAAAACACTGTTTGATTGGGGTGTTGAGAAACATCAATTTCTATCAGTAGAGAGTTGTCCTTTAGAACTGACAAGATTACTGACTCGAGTGTAAACCAAAGATGCAATCAAAGTGGGGAGCCATGCCCCCAAGCACTGTAACAGATTGATGTCAAATATGCAGATAGTGAGTTGATGGAGAAATCTTGGTAGTACAGCAATAGTAGGCAGACACAGTGAGAATCACTTGTGACTGATGCGAGAGAGATTCTCAAGCATAAAGATCAATGTGAGATCTAGGCATCAACAGGCAGACTCAGTGAGAACCACTGGTGACTGATGCGAAGAGGAGGGAGTCTCCAAAATATAGGACAATGTCCCCTAGACCAGGAAGATGCCCCCGAGTGTGACCAATTTCAGTCCATGTGAAGTCGAGAAAAATCTTGAAGATAACTGAGAGCGAATGCATGAGCAAGCAAACTAAAGCAGGAAAGCAGGAGGGAAAATTGCAAGAAAGCCAAGGGATGCCGCGATAGATAGAGCATTGCAGAACAAGAGGCGCCTATTTACCAGGTTTTCACCATCTTGGCAGAAATTCTATTTTTTCTACCATGACGCTTGTTTACTAGGTTTTCATCAATGACACATTTTTCTTTTTTTCTCTTTTTTTGTATTTTTCATTTTTTATTTTTTTTGTATTTTTTATTTTTTCAAATTTTTTGTATTTTTTTCATTTTTTTCATTTTTTGTATTTTTTCATTTTTTTTCATTTTTTATATTTTTTCATTTTTTTATTTTTTTTTGTATTATCAAGGCACCTGTAACCAGGTTTTCACCAAGATAATAGATACATCAAAGTGCCTGTTTGCTAGGTTTTCACTAAGATGATCATTTTTTCAGGATATTTTGCAATTTTTAGGATTTTCTCATAATAGAGTATGTACATGAGCATTCAGAAGACATCTCAACTATAGAACTTCTTCATATGAAGAGTGTTGATAGGCTCTTTGAGCTATTCCCCCTCTGTGGTAGAGAGATGGTAAGCGCCAGACCCAAATATTGCAATGATAACATACAGACAAAGCCAGTTTGGTTCAAATTTTCCTTTCTAGACCCACTGCTGTTGATTCTTGGGGTTCTCTCTCAGGACAAGAACACCCATTCAAAATTCCCTTGGTCTAACCTTTTTGTTGTGGCTTTTAGATATTCTCTTCTGATATGCTTGGAGATGATCGAATGCCACTTTTCGACGTTCATCCAGTAGTTCAAGCTCTTGAAGCTGAGATATTCTGATATCATCATCAGTAATGAGGCCTTTCAAAGAGACTCGTAAGGTAGGAATCTCAACCTCAATAGGAAGCACTACATCTACACCATAAACTAGAGCAAAGGGCGTGGCCCCTGTTGGTGTTTGTATACTGGTGCGGTAAGTCCTTAAAGTCAGATTAACCTGAAGATGCCAGTCTTATCCAGAAAAGTGTACTGTGCGGTGTAAGATCTTGAGAATAGTCTTATTTGAATCTTTTGCTTGTCCATTACCTTGGGGATAATAGATAGAAGACCAGTGCTGAATAATTCTGAAGTTAGTGCATAAATATATTAGATCCTTGTCCTTGAATTGCCCCCCATTGTCAGTGATTATTGATGAGGGTACACCATATCTGTAGATGATGTAGTTTAGTATAAACATGGCCAGAGACTTGCCATCAGCCATGATGAGAGGCACTACCTCGACCCACTTGGTGAAATAGTCTGTAGTAGTAATGATGTATATATGTCCCCTTGAAGAAAATGGATGTATTTGACCCACCAAGTCAAAGGCCCACTGCTGAAATGGCCAAAAGCTGACGAAAGGAATGAGCTCCTTGGCAGGAGCGTGGATCAGATTTCCATGAAGCTGGCATTGTTTGCAAGATTTAGCAAATTGTGTAGCTTCTTTCTCCATATCCGGCCAATAGTAACCAGCTCTAATAATTTTGTGAGCCAGTATTAGGCTGTTTGAGTGAGACCCATAGACACCTTCATGTACCTCTACTGACGCACGCTTAGACTCATCAGGTTCTAAACACCTAAGGAGGGTACTATCTAGACCTCGTCTATATAATTCGTTAGCTATGATGACAAACCATGAAGCACTGCGGATTAAGTGACATTTCTCATTTTGAGTGTAAGTGCTCGGAATGATCTGGTCATGAAGGTAGGAGTAAATATGGTGGTAGTGGGATGAGTCATGTCCAATGACTGAAAAGATCATCTAGGATTCAGGGGAATTATAGGCAGGGTGGCATAATGTCTCCACTAGGAATTCATGTTTGAAGTCATTTTATAGCATTTGTAACATGGAAGCTAGAGTAGCCATGGCATTGGCTACTTTATTATCTGCCCTTAGAATTTTTTGGAAAGTAACATGTGAAAATTATTTCTTAAGATCATCAACCATCTTTATATAAGGCACCAGTTTTTCATCTTTTGTTTGATAGATGTCATTCACCTTATTAATAACCAACTATGAATCTCCAAAGACCTTTAGTTCATTGACACACCATTCAATAGAGATTTTTAATCCATTAATCAAGGCTTCATACTTAACAGTGTTATTTGTGCAAGGAAGCATCATTTTGTAATCCTTTGGTAATGAATACTGCTGAGGTGTAATGAACAAGATTCTAGCACCTGACCCCTGCTGGGTGAATGATCCATCAAAGAACATGGTCCATGACTGATGTGTGAGAAGCATGATGGACTCATCTAGGAACTCAATCCTTAATGGTTGATGGTCTGTAATAGGTGCCTCAGCCAACTGATCTGCAATTGCTTGCCCTTTGATATTTTTTCTTTCCACATACTCAATGTCAAATTCACTGAGTATCATGACCCACAACCAATCTACCTATGAGGGAAGCTTTGTTGAGTAAGTACTTTAATGGATCAATTTTTGAAATGAGCCTTGTAGTGTCAGCAAGCATGTAATGTTGTAACTTTTGGGAAGCGAACACCACCGCTAAGCAAGCTTTCTCAATGATAGAATAATTCATTTCATAGGAGACCAATGTTCTGCTGATGTAATAGATTGCTCTTTCTTTATTGTTTTGATCTTCTCGAGCTGATAAAGCACCCAGAGATGTTTCTGTAGCTGAGATGTATAAGATTAATGGCTTCCCATGAATAGGAGGCATTAATATAGGTGGATTGGCTAGATATTGTTTGATTTGTTGAAAACCTTGTTCACATTCTTTATTCCATTCATAGGTCACACCTTTATGTAGAGTTTTAGTAAATGGTTGTGACTTGTTAGCTAGCTACGAGATAAAGTGCCAAATAGATTGAAGCCAACCTTGAAGACCTCTATTTTGTCTAATATTGTGAGGTGGAGGCATTTCCATGATAGCTTGCACCTTTTTAGGATCCACCTCGATTCCTTTTGCGGAGATGATATAACCAAGCAATTTTCCCGAAGTTACTCCAAATGCACATTTCTTAGGATTGAGACGTAGTCTGAACTTTTCCATATGATCTAGTATAGGGCCTAGATCAACAAGATGTGCTTTCCTATCCATACTTTTTGCAAGGGTATCATCAACAAAATCCTCCATTGTTTTGTGCATCATATCATGAAATATGGTAGTGACTGCTCTCTGATACGTGGCTCCAGCATTCTTAAGACTAAAAGGCATAACATTCTAGCAGAAAGTTCCCCATGCACAAGTGAAAGTAGTCTTTTCTTGGTCCTCTGGTGCAATTTTTATTTGGGTGTAGCTAGAGAAACCATCCATTAGGGAGTACATTTTGTACCCTGCTGTCATATCCACAATCATATCAATGTTGAGTAGTGGGAAATCATCCTTTGGACATGCCTTGTTTAAGTCCCTAAAGTCTATGCAGACTCTGATAGATTTTTCATTCTTCGACACTGGAACTATGTTGGAGATCCATTCTGTATAGTCAATTTTTGTGATGAACCCAACTTTTAGGAGTTTCTCTAGTTCATCCTTGACAAGTAGAGCCACATGTGGATGCATTTTTCTAAGTTTTTGCTTGACTGGTTTTACTCCAGGGGCATTTGACAGGTGATGTATGGTAAGATCAGGTTCTACACCAAGCATGTTAGAGTATGTCCATGCAAAGTTTATCTTTTTCTCCTTGAAGAAATCTATGAATTCTTTGAGTTCTTCTGCAGACAATGATTTAGCCACATGAATAATGTGTGGATGTTCTTTTGTACCCAAATTTACTGGCTGAGTTGGCTCAATTAGCACCGATGAGCGTTCCTGGAAATGACTCAGAAGTGCATCAAGTATCTCATCCTCAGGCACCTTGAAGAGGTTTTCACCTTCGGATACATCTATTCTTTTTACTTTTTTTGGCTCTGACACTGCCACAATGTGGTTTTCACCATCAAAGCGCCTATTTTTTCTTCTTTTGATTTTATGACTAAGATACTTGATATCAGTTTCGGTCATGTTGACACTTTCTTCACTAGTGGAGGACATTACAGGTTCAACAGCATGAAGATAACAATCTAGAGCATAGTCATTCTGGAATGTGAGGACTTCATTGGATGAGGAAGGGGAATTCCAGTCTATTAGCTCAGGATGTTGGAGTGAGAGAGAAGTGATAGGTTTAAGTGCATTCACGGTATAATCATCAAAAGCGTGGACTAGTAAGCTAAGACCTAGACCAATCTCATCCAAAGGTGTATTTGAATCCCTTTGACTCCTAGAGACCGCAATAGAAGGCACATTAACATTTATGGAATCAGACTCATTAGACCTTTCACTAGACCCTTCACCTATGTCGAGAAGCTTTTCATAGGATCCTTCTCAAAAACTGTCAAACTCATATTCATGGGAATCTATGTCCAAGCTCTGATTGGGATGTCTACACCATGAAGGTTTGAGAGTTCTTGTGACACCAGCCTGTTCTTGTGCAAACTGCTCTTGAAACTGTGATGGTATGTATCGATCACCTTGGAAACTAGGATCTTGTGACACTTTCCATTGTTCATATGTCAGAGTAGTAAATGGAATAGAAACATTGGAGTCACTACCAGCCTTAGCTATACTAGCATGTATCATGACACCATCTAGCTTAGCAAAGAATGCTACCAGATCTGGAGGAATAGGATAAGGAAAGCAATCCTCATCGGAGCTATCCTCTGTGGTGTCAACTGTAGTTGTGCCTTCAGGTTCTGGTGGAGGATTTAGTTTTGGCACAAATTTTTTAATCCGTAGATGGAATGGGATCTTCTTGAAACCTAAACCAATTGTGTCTTTCATCTTTTGACCCATAGCTTTAATAGGTTCCACTAACCCATTACCATTCATCCCTATTGGACCACTCCCTTTGTATCCAAAGCGTTTCATGATTTTAAGATCTTCATTATTGGGATCTAGTTCATGAGCTGGGGTAGTCTGTTTAGACATGTCCTTTCCTTTGTAAAGCCAAGATTTAATAGCTATTTCCTCATCTTCCTCTTGTAATGGCGTTGAAGCTCATACAAATGCACCATCATAAACTATTTCAAGAGGAGCAGTAGAAGATTTATTGTTCTCAGAAGGTCTCTTGTAAGAACAAGGAGACAGAGGTAGAGCTGCTAATGATATCACAGGTTCTATTTGATACCCCCCCATGCCTATGTCTTTGATTTTCAAAGTCTGTTCCATGTCTCTAAGCTTGGCATCACAGAATTCTGTGTATTCTCTATAAGTAGGAACAAAACTATTAGTTGACTGTGTGAGCGTATTACAAGAAGAGCCCATATTAGCAGGAACTATCACTTCTGCACCATGGAAAGGAAACTTGATGCACTGATGATACATAGAGGGAACCGCTTGCATTTCATGGATCCACGGTCTTCCCAATAGTATGTTATAAGAAAGAGGAATGTCCAGCACTTGACAAGTGACATCTCTTTCAACAGGTCCAACCTGAATCGGTAGCACAACTAAACCTTTAGACTTTCTTTCTTCTTCATCATAGGCTTTGATAGTAATTTTCTTGCGGGAATCTATGCGATCTTCATCATAGCCTAGCTGAGTGAGCAAGTGAGCAGAGAAGATATTGAGGCCAACACCATTATTAATAAGGATGTAGTAGACGAGTTTTTTTCCAATCATGACATCTATATGCAAAGGAGCGTTATGCGGGTGACTGATCAAATGGTCATCTTTTTCTGAGAAAGACAGATAGTGCAGTGAAGTCAAGTGACCCACCATAGATTGAAACTGATCAAGATTAATGTCTTTGGGGACGTTAGCCTCTACGAGGGATTTATCCAGAATCTGCTTGTGAGTAGGTGAGATCTTCAATAGCTCAAAGATGGTTATTTGAGCATTGGTTCTTTGCAGCTGGTTGACAATGCTATAATTAGCAGTAGGAGGCGTGGGGACCATTTTTGTGGTCTTTTTGGTAGGGCCAACAAAAGCTTTATCTGTAGGTTGTTTCGGTGCGGATATAGTAGCAGGAGGTTCAGGACCCTTGAGAGTGATCTTAGCATGGGATCTGGTAATGATGTTTTCATAATGCTGAGATGATTTAGGTTCAGGTGAGCGAGACCTAGGGCCTCTCAAGACAAGTGGGGTCTTAGGATTAGGAGCATCCCCGCTCCCCTTGATATTAATCACATCACAATACTCAACTTCGACAGGCTCGATCATGTTTATGACATTGTCATTAGTGGTATGTGTGTAGTTAACCTTGGCATTATTGTTCTCAATGTTGGAAGACTCACCTTTCTCGTGATGAGGAAAGGGATCTTTAAATGCATGGTGATCTGAATTCTTGTTATGATTTTCCACAACAATAACCTCATTATCAAATAGATCTTGGACCTTATGGCACAACTGAAGACAAGAATAAGTCTTATGACCCTTGTTCTAGTGATAGTCACAGTATGCATTTTTGTTCCACCAATGGGGTCATGGTTGTGGGTCATATAGATGCTTTTCCAAAGGAGTGAGAATCTGATTTTGCACCAAAGTCTTGAAAACTACATCAAGCAGTTCTCCCAAGGAAGTAAATTCATGCTTGGGTCAAGGGGCCCAAGGTTTGTTTCTAGAGAATCTAGAAGGCGGTTGAGTTCTTGTTGCAGCCCTTTTCAGCAATTTTGATCACTTTAATACTAGAAGTGAGATTAAAAACTGGTTTTGAAGAAGTTGGGGTCACATTATCAACCACTCCATCATTCACAATGTCCCTATTCTTGTTGGCAAACCTCCCTTTATCTTTGTTGGAAGAGGAGAAACCTTGTTTGTTGTCTTTGTACAAAGTCAATTCACCTTTCTTAACCATAAATGCCTCTATTCTCACAGCTTGCTTAATCATGCTATCAAAATTAAGGGGACCTTGAAGATGTACTTGATACCCAAAATTAGGAGTGAGATTGTCTAAGAAGATATCGAGTTTCTTAGATTCAGGTATTTTACGAGGATACTTGGTGCAAAGCTATCTCCATCTTTGGATAAATGTTAGGAATGGCTCCCCTTGTCTTTGATTGAGATTGCAAAGGTCCCTGATGTTGATGGGATGATGTATGTTGTGAGAATAATGTTGGATAAAGAGATTTTCAATCTCATCAAAATTCTTAATGCCAGTGGGTAGTCGAGAAAACCACTCCATGGCAGGTCCACCCAAACTTTAGGAAAAGAGGCACATTAAATAAGTTTGATCATGAATGAACTCCATAGATAGGGCCCCAAATTCTCTTAGATGATCCTGAGGATCGGTGGTACCCAGATATTTATCATACTTAGGGAGTTCCACACCCTTGGGAAAAAGGTGGCATATGAAGACTCCTATCAAAAGGAAAAGGACAGATGCTCTCCATCATGAATTGTTGTGTGGGTTTGTCCTTATCCTTTACAAGTTGGCTAATTTGGTTTTGCACATCTTGAATCATCTTTTTCAATTTGGTAGTCTCAGTCTCTTCTTCTTTAGCCACAAGTGTTTCCACTTGGAAATTTGGGGGTAGCTTAACTCCTTGGTTTGCCAAATCTAGGAAAAAATTTCTCTTTATCTTCTGCAAGGAGAATTTCCATCATCTTGATGAGAGCCTTATTATATTTTTTAGCATCTATGTCATTTTGAGTTATTGGCTCATCATCATTACCGAGGATCTCATAAATGCTTGGGTTCTGATCTTGACTCTGGTCATGTGGAGGAGGGCGATGGTGATGCCGATCACCTAGTTGACCCTGATTATTTTGAGATTGGTCATGGACCTCACTTTATTGACCTTGTAGGTAATCAAAAGGACTTCCCATTTTGTTGATGTGGGATTGTGTTGTGTGCACAGCTTCAGTGTGAGTGTGTGTATCGAGCTGAGAGTTTGTAGCCAACGTAACTTTTGGTGGATCAAAGGGATCGATGGGTTTAGAAGGATCATTAGACCAAAAGGATTGGTATGATCAAAAGGATCAATAAGGTAGCAAGGATCATCAATAGGGTTAACCCAAGTAGATGGCCTTCCAAAGTTTTGTTGATCTGAAAGAAATGGGTTTTGTTGATCTTGAAACAAGTGATTATAGTACACCTGGAACACTGGTTTCTGATTCGGACTAGGATCCATACTGAACAACGAGGAGGAACATGAGGATCCCTCTTGACTATCAGGTTGAACAATAGGTTTAGAATGACCTCTTCCTTGATTATGAGGTTTACCTCTACCTATTCCAGAACCACGAATGGGAAATATGTTGCCGCTTCTAGTCGTAATAGGCATAGACAAAGATGAAACAAGAGAGAACTTAGGATCCAACTTAGAACTGTATCTCTAGAAATAGAGAAAATGAGATAAAGGCTAGAACAACCAAGATGTGACTATCACATCGCAATGTATAAAAGCACAGAAAGGTGGGATAGAGACAAAGAGACAAAATGAGTTTGAGCAAGAATAGGTCGATTCGCAACTCAAGAGAATCAATTTAAGACTACAGACAACAGGGAAATAGGCAATTAGATCTCAGACAAAAATCAGATTAAGCAAAAAACTCATCAGTCAACAGGAAATAACTTGCTATTTTAGGACAGCAGAGGATAGATTCACGTGAGAAAGTGTTGGTTTGCATGAGAAAACTCTTAACTGCACGTGAGAAAATGAAATCTCGAGCGAGGAAGTGCTCAGATTCTGGAATCTCGCACGAGAAAACTCTAGGTTTTGATAGATCAACTCAATTTTTGAGAAAAAAATCAGATTTTGAGACACAATCTGGTATGTTCTCTGTCAGAATTTCTAGATTTAGGATAGTTTTATGACAGTTCAGATCAGCAATCTCAGTTTGAATGTGACAAGAAATCGTTAGCAAGCATAATTTTTTTATCAAACAATAGTGACGCAAGAAGTAGTCACAAAAAGTTCTACCAAGGACAAGGCAACTTGGAAGAATCATGGGAGTCTTTGTTTAATCATGATTGGACATTTTAAGACTCGAAACAAACACTTAGTTATCCCTACAAAAAAAATGGTAGAGAAGATGAAATTCGTCCCTCACTGACTTATGCATATGCGTGCACCTCACACAGTAGTGTCACCCCTGAGAGGGCACCCGTGTTTTTGGTTTTTCCAAGGACTTAGTAATATATGTTCGAAGGTTACCCTTAAAGCAGGGGCCAACATCATATACCACCTCAACCATCCAGGTGCATACCTATGTTGAGAATCTAGGGGAGAGATTCTTCCCCCTCCCTACACACAGATTATGTCTTCTTTCAGAGGTGATCCAGGTAGGCATCTAACTAAGAAATTTTTTAGTGGGCTTCCATTCACAATAACCTTCGGTGTCCTAGATACAAGGTTGGGGCCTCGCAGCCACACCAACACTTGAAAGTCATACACCGCCGCAAGCAGGGCTGGGAGCGGCGCTGCTCAGTACAACAAACAAGGCTTTCTCGAGATGAGTCAAAATCATGAGAAAGAAGTTACCATGGCTTTGGAGTCTTTGGAATCAACAAAGTAGAATTTATTATAGTGAGGTGGAATCACCAGCGATAGGTGTGTACTCACTTGGGTCATTCTCGGAGGCTCAACTTCTGGCAGGCCCTCTAAAGGTGACACAAAACTTGGCTTAGATTCAAGGGTTGGATTTTCTGGTTCTCTCAAAGAGAGAAGAGCATACTTCTCTACCTCTTCACCTTACCCAAACACGCAAGACATATTCATCACCGAGATAACTCTCCTCCAACCAATTCACAAGCCTTTGGGTTTTTGATTCTCTCAAAGAGAGAAGAGCATAATCCCCTAACAAGTGAACTTGCTAAAGGTTTGTTAACTTTCCTTGCTTCCCTAGGTCTCCATCATGCTAGCTATGTCTAGGTCTTGGATTCATCCATTGGCATCACTTATATGTAATGAAGAGCCTATTCCTGTATTTTTCTATCAAGATTCCCAAGAAATTTTAACAAGGCCCTATTTATACTATGTGATGAAAGCAATAAACAAACACAATGTTTTTAGAATGATCTTTGACAACCATCCTGCAAGCAAACTTTTAGCAAGTTTATGTCTTCGTCAAGTGACATGCAGCCCACTGTTATGCTGTCAGAAAAATCAGAAAGATAAAAACAGCACCATGTTAGAATAATAAAAAAAAATAGAAATAGTACTTGAAAAAATTGTAAAATTTCAAAAACTATCACCAAGTTGTGCACAAGGAAGTACAAGGCTTCCCGTGAGGAAGTGCAAGGCTTCACGCGAGGAAGTGCAAAACTTCGCATGGTATGCTTAGAATTCTCGTGCGAGAATCCGTACACAGAGAAGTACGGCCGTACGACAAAGTACAAAATTTTATCAGAAATTTTTTTGAGAGTGAGGTCAGAAATCAATTTTATGCCCCACAATGGGCGCCAAAATGTATGTGTCTGAATGTTGACCTCTAAATCAGGCACAACACAACATAGTCATTGCTCAATCGTCGAATTGTGAAGATGAACATGAATTGTCCATTCCACAATATCGATTGAATTGACCTGTTGCCTCCTATTTAGTTGGGGTGTTTAATTACTCTTAGAATGAGAGCCAACAACCATAGACCATTGCTAAAATGGAGGATTTGAAAGCATGAAAAACTGAAATAAAACTATTCTAGATGAGAGATGCAATCGTAATCTACGAATGGAACTACATATTTTAATCTAAGAAGCTTGAAAGAAAGAATAGAATTAAGCTATTTGATACATAAGCAAACTAAATTAAGATATAAAATGTCATTAATCTAGATGAGATTAAACTAAATATGCAATAAAAGATTGAAAACATGAGAGAATTGGGACAATATTTTGCTATAGTTTTGATACTCTAAAAATTGCTCCTTTCAAATGAAGGAAAGAAGGTCCATAATATAGAAGAGCCTGAAAAGAGGATGAAGAGTTTCTTGGAAAGAAACGGCTGACTCTTCATCTCCATGGAGGAAGGTGAGACAAAATTGAAGGAATTATT
>MU225828.1:231294-253577 GCA_018584345.1 Thuja plicata | reverse complement strand
ATATATATATATATATATATAATCTTTGTGGTATATTACTACCTTTATACAAAAAAATTGAAACCTAATCAATCTAATCAATTTCTAATTTCAATCTATTTAATTTAATCAATCTAGAATCAATTTCTAAAATCAATCTAAAGTACCAATCTAATATAACCAGAATCAATATTTATTCAATCTAACTGAACAATCTAATCAATCTTTTAATCAAGCTAATATGACCCCTTAAACCCTATTATGCACCCTTAAGCCCTAAATTATGATCCCTTAAGCCCTAATATGACCTAATACATGTATATAAATATCTATCTAATCAATTAATTGAAACCTAATTAAATTCAATTGTACATAGATAATTACAAAGTACAAAGTAGATCTTGATCAATTTAATCTTGATCAATATAATTTATTTAATATATATCAATTATTCGAAACCTAATCAATTTCTAGAATTTCAATAGATTTAATTTAGAAAAATTACACTTGTAATTTTGAAACAAAGTATCTTGATCTAGAAAATTTAATAAAGGAAACCAAACTATCAATCTAATATAATGTAGATACTTGAAAATAATTTGAAACCTAATCAATCTAATTGAACAATCTAATCAATTTATTAATCAATCTAAACAACCTTAATTGATAGATAAAATCAATCTAATCTAATCAATTAAAAAAAGTATTGAAAGGTCAGAATCAATTAAAATTTAAAACCTAATCAATATAAATTCAATCTAATCAACATACCTAATCAATCTAAAGTACCAATCTAATATAACCAGAATGAATATTTATTCAATCTAATCAATATATTAATCAAGCTAATATGACCCCTTAAGCCCTATTAAGCACCATTAAGCCATAACTTATGTTCCCTTAAGCCCTAATATGACCTAATACATGTATATAAATATCTATCTAATCAATTAATTGAAACCTAATTACATTCAATTGTACATAGATAATTACAAATTACAAAGTAGATCTTGATCAATCTAATCTTGATTGTACCAAAGTATCAATATAATTTATTTACTATAGATCAATTATTCAAAACCTAATCAATCTAATCAATTTCTAGAATTTCAATAGATTTAATTTAGAAAAATTACACTAGTAATTTTCAAACAAAGTATCTTGATCTAGAAAATTTAATAAACGAAACCAAACAATCAATTTAATATAATGTAGAGACCTTGAAAATAATTTGAAACCTAATCAATCTAATTGAACAATCTAATCAATTTATTAATCAATCTAAACAACCTTAATCAATAGATAAAATCAATCCAATCTAATCTAATCAATTGAAAAAAGTATTGAAAGGTTTAATCAATTAAAATTCAAAACCTAATCAATATAAATTCAATCTTATCAACATACCTAATCAATTTAATTTAATAAATCTAATTTAATCACTCTGATCAATTGCTGAAATCAATCTAAAGTACCAATCTAATATAACTAGAATCAATATTTATTTAATCTAATTGAACAATCTAATCAGGCTAACATGACCCCTTAAGCTCTATTATGCACCCTTAAGCCCTAACTTATGATCCATTAAGCCCTAATATGACCTAATACATGTATATAAATATCTATCTAATCAATTAATTGAAACCTAATTGCATTCAATTGTACATAGATAATTACAAATTACAAAGTAGAGCTTGATCAATCTAATCTTGATTGTGCCAAATTATCAATATAATCTATTTAATATAGATCAATTATTCGAAACCTAATCAATCTAATCAATTTATAGAATTTCAATAGATTTAATTTAGAAAAATTACACTTGTAATTTTCAAACAAAGTATCTTGATCTAGAAACTTTAATAAAGGAAACCAAACTATCAATCTAATATAATGTAGAGACCTTGAGAATAATTTGAAACCTAATCAATCAAATTGAACAATCTAATCAATGTATTAATCAATCTAAACAACCTTAATCGATAGATACAATTAATCTAATCTAATTAATTGAAAAAAAGTATTGAAAGGTCTAATCAATTAAAATTCAAAACCTAATCAATATAAATTCAATCTAATCAACATACCTTTAATTGATTTAATTTAATCAATCTAATCAATTTATAAAATCAATCTAAAGTACCAATCTAATATAACCAGGTTCAATCATGTATTTCAAATCATTTATAGTCTACTTCAAATATGATTTAAGTACGCATTAGCTAGATCTATGAAACCACATTCAAAGCCTAAGTTAGCTCTTGATACATGTAGTCTGGATCCTCTTTATCCTTTATTATCTCCAAAAACATTCATATTCTTCAATAGTCAACTTCCACTTTTGGCTTCCACATCCTTTTTTCGGCACAGTCTAAAACTACAATTTTGTCACTATAACCAAGTGACTATAATGTAGAACTCTCTGTCCAGGCATGTATTCAATAAATTGAATTCTAGTTTTGTCAATCTTAACTTGTTGATAATAGGTGCCTTCAATAAAAACTGAACCAGTTGGATATTGTTGTCCATCGCCAACAATAATTTATTGTGGCAACTTGTATTTTATTTGGTGCATCTTAATAGGTAACAATCTACATCTTCTGTATTCTCAGGATTTTCAACGACAACAAAAACATCACCTACAATTTATGTAAAAATGAATTATATATAAACCTAATAAATTATATATAAATTGTAAATAAAAAAACATATATGTGTACATGTATGTCAGCACACACCTATAACAACTAAATCAGAAAGATGTTCATAATCAGCTGAACATATAGGATCATGGATGTCTACATCATTGTCATCATCTTCATAAAGAGGCATTATGATTAACTCTTTCTGATCCCATTATGAAAAATATCCATTTGCAATATTAACACATTGAATCATTGTGTTGTTGTTAACACACTCTTCACAAAAGCATGATTTATCTCTTAGTTGAATAAGTGGAGGCTTGTGTTTCCCTATAGTCATCACTTGATGTAAACTTATAATACCAACAATTGATTGACAATTGTAAGGCTTGGATTAATTGATATCTGGAAAAATTACAAATTTTAAATAAATTAGCCAGATCTCAATTCGATTATGAAAAATGTGAAATGCATGTACATGCACTATATATAGACTCAACTATCAAACACATGTGACCTATAATTTAATTTTTAGAATTTGAGTTTGAAAAATAAAAGTTAAATACCTATCACTTCTCAAAGGTAACATTTGTTGTATTTCGTGTCTCAAGTAGTGAAATGATTTCGACACCATTCAACAATTTTCTTTGCATTCTCTATCATGTTACCTAGATATATATTAATTTAGTATATAATTAGTTTATTTATAGAAAATGAAGATTAAAGAATGTGTACATACTATACTACAAACAAGTTGAATATCAAATGTATGTACCTTGAAGTTCATGTTGTTAGAGTACACACTTCACACATGTTCCCACTCCATCATGCTCTCCTTTTCCATGTCCACTTTAAAAGAAGTTCCAAAGAAACTTAACGTTGTGTCTAGCATGTTGCATGGCTAACTAATTAAAAACTTTTGCAAACTTAAATCGACCTGCAATTTAAATTTATAGACATGTACACACATGAACATTTAACTTTGTGTGTGTGTGTGTATGTTAAATGTTCATGTGTGTGTACATGTCTATAAATTTAAATTGCAGGTCGATTTAAGTCTGCAAATTTTTTTAATTAGTTAGCCATATTGTTTGTTCCTCGAGGCAGTGGGGTTGATTTTATGACCAGTACTTCACCTTGGTGATTTATAATACATGCTCCAACTCCTAACTGACCTGGATTTCCTCGAGAGGAGACATCGAAGTTAACTTTGACAGTCCCAACTGCAGGAGGAATCCAGTGAATTGTATCTCTTCTTTGTGCAGGGTTTTCTTGAACTTGATGTCCCCATCCAATAGGTATATGAATACCTTTCCAATCCCGGATGATAGTACTATCCCAACTTGACAATACCGGGTTGCACTTGAGTTTTGTGTGGATGGAATTAACCACTTCATAAATGGATTTTTCAATGCCTACGAGGACATCTTCAATTGAGGGATTTTGATGGAATAATCTCTTGTTACGTTCCCACCATAATGCCCACACCACTAGAGCCAGAATACATTTCCACAAACTAGAAAAAATAGATTTAGAGTGTAGCTCTGGCCATGATTGAAAGAGATCCCATAGATTATTAGGAAAGGGAGTTAGATAATGTAATTTACCAATAAAAAATAGCTAGCATTGATATGCAAAGGGGTGGTTCAGAAATAAATGATCAACATCTTCCAACTCTTGATCACATAGCAGGCAGTTAAATAGTTGAGAAATATGAAATTTAGTTAATCGATCACTTGTTAAAGCCCTTTCTTTTAACACAATCTAAGAAAAACATCCTGCCTTAGGAAGTGTTAGATGGTTATAGAAAAATGTGAAGGCATGACAAGGATCTTTATTGGCTTCCTACTGCTGAATAATCATGTATCCTTCTTTAATAGTGCATGTGCCATCTTTACCAGGAGCCCACAATAATTAGTCCTCCTTGCCAGACAGGAAAACCACTTTATCTGAAAAAATATTTGTTAGTCTGTCTCTATCTTGAATTGAGATAGGTAAGTCACCTAGATCTTTCCAAATCACTCTATTAGAAAATTGACATATTGCAGATGCAAAGTCCACCAAGTAGATGCCCCGGTTAGTTTCTGAAGAAGCAATCATATCATCCATTGGTATCAATAGATTTATGGGGGTATACCGTTCTAGGAGTCTCTCCAAAACTTAACTTTCTCTCCATTGTTCATCTCCCAGGTGATGTATTGTGTCACAATATCTCTAGAGGCCATCATAAAATCCCATATAACAGAGCCTTTCGGTGGGTCTTGGATAGAGAATACTCTTGTTGGGAAAGTATTATCTAAGTACTTATGTTGCAAAATTTGACGCCACTTATTTTTTGGTTTAGTATACATTTGCCATACTAATTAGCCTCCAAAGGCTTTATTTTGACTTACCAAGTCATGAATTCCAGTCCCTCCAATTGATTTCACCTGTGTCATATCTTGCAATGAGACAAGTAAGATTTTCTTTACACCATTTAGATTTCCAGACCATAAGAAATCTTGAATTAACTTTTGAATTGTCTGAATCACTGATGAAGGGGCCTTTAGCACTGACAATTAATAGTTTGGAATAGCTGCTAGCACTATTTTGATAAGGAGGATTTTCCCTGCAAGTGAGAGCCATCTGGCTTTCCATGCCACTACTCTAGCTTTGATTCTATCTATGATAGGCAACTAGTAGGAAATTTGGTTAGCTCCCATGAAAAAGGGAACTCCAAGGTACACTGAAGGAAGGAAATCAATTATGAATACCAATCTAGAGATTGTTTTATATGTTTGGCCTCCTTAACATTGGATTCTTCGAATAGCAAGGTATCATCCGCAAATAAGGAGCGGGTGATCGAGATATTTGTATCTCCTATTTTTGTACCTTGCCAATATCCGAGAGCATGTTTACTATGAATATATCTACTAAATGCTTCAGCCATTAATATGAACAATACTGGGGATAAAGGGTCACCTTGCCTAATCCCTTGAGATGATAAAAAAAACCCCACTAGCACCCCATTTATTAGGACTGAAAACCATGCGCCCGAGATACAAGCTCTAATTCATTTGCACCATCTTGTATCAAAGCCAAATCTTTGTAAAACTTTGAAGAAAAAATCCCAGCAAACTCTATCGTATGCTTTCATCATGTCCAACTTTATAATGAAATTTGAAGACTTATTTGTATTGACTAAGTGAAGAATCTCGTGAGAAACCAAAGCCCCCTCCATAGTTTCTCTGTCAGGAACAAAACCTCCTTGCTCTTGTGAGACTAGATTTGGAATCAGGTATTGAATTCTCAAGTAGATTGCCTTTGTTTAATAATCTTATATATCATGTTGCATAGTGATATCGGTCTGAATTCTGAAATTTTTTTAGGGGTCTCGACTTTAGGAATAATGGCAATATTTATTGTGTTGAAATATTTTAACATAGCTTTACTTTTTCTTGACTCTTCAATAACACCAAGCAACTCCCACCCAATAAAATCCCAGCAAGCTTGGTAAAATAATGCTGTGAAAATGTCTAGCCCGAGTGATTTTTCTAGAGGCAAAGAGAAAAATACTTTTAGAAGTTCAAAAATTGTGAAGGGAGCCAATAAAGATGCATTATCAGAATCCGTAACAATTGATGGAATAGCTTGAAGAAGATCTTGCAGATTATGATCATTTGTAATTGGGATGTTTGGTGCTAGAAGATTTCAAAAAAATCTTACTCCTTCATCTTGGATGCCCTGGGCATCGGATGATGTGTTTTCATTGTCTGCATTATTAATGGAAAAAATGTGATTCGCAGCTCTCTTTTGTTTTGCAGAGGCATGAAAGTATTGTGTGTTCTTATCACCCTCTCTTAACCAGAGTTACTGATACTTTTGGCGCTAGTATACCTCTTCTCTATTACATAATTATTCCCATTCCATCTATAATTGTTTTTTTCTTTCAAAGTTGTCATTGTCCATACCCTGATTAATGGTATTTTCCAGAATATTTGTCAGTTGTTGTTTGACAATCTCTTTTTCTTTCAAAATATTTTTGAAAACCAACTCATTCCATTTTTTAATGTGTTTCTTTATAAGTTTCAATTTGGATGCAAACTGATACATTTTAGAGCCCTCACACAAGGGAGAACTTATCCACCATTGCTGCATAAGAGGTATAAATTGAGGATGTCAGAGCCACATCCATTCAAATTTAAAGGTCGGTTGATGTCTGAATCCCTAATTTACCATTGGCATTTCAACTTGTAGGCAAATTGGAAAATGATCCAACCCTGGTCTTGCCATGATTTCTGAATGGAATGTGTAGTTTGTTAGTTTCCACTCCTGAGATATTAGGAACCCATCCAATTTTACTGTAATATGCGAGAATTTAGCCCTTTTATTCGTCCATGTAAAAGAGCCATTATTAGGCTCAACATCCATTAGGTTATTATCCTCTACAAAGTTCAAAAATTCTTGAACAGTTTTCAGTGGTGGACAAATACCCTCTTTCTTCTTTGATGCTGTGAGGATAGCATTAAAATATACACCCATGATTACGTGCTAGTTCGGTTATAGTTGGATGCTATGAGTCAATTTCAACCACAATCTTTGTTTATCCTGTGTTGTTGTAGGGCCATAGACATTGATCATGATGAAGGATAGATTGAAAAATTTTATTTTTCAAAATTTGATAATTTTCATTCTGGTCTAGGAGCTGCCCTTGCACTACTTTGGGATCCCATAGAAAAAAAATACCACCAGATGCTCCAGTCCCCTGCATGTGAGCCACTTGCCATTTAGTCCATTTACCTATCATTTTGCCAAAAGTTTCTTGTGTCATCTTAGTTTCTTGGAGTAAAATGATGTCTACCCTCATAGACTCAAGCTCTTGCTTGATTATATTTCTTTTGTCAGAGGCATTTAATCCTCTGACATTCCATGAGGTGATCCTCATTGCTGACAAGGAGAACCCTTTGTTCTCCTTGTCACTCTTTTAGAAGGTGTGAACTTGCTATCGAGTGTTGACTAAATTCCTGCTGCAATTTCTGTCTTAGTCTGCAAACTTTTGGGTTTTCTACCCCTCTTCCTGGGCGGACGACTGTATCATGTGCCTTTTGGCTAGGAGATTGGTCAATTGATAAATTTATTCTGTGATCATAGCTTCCTATTGGAATGATTACCTCTGCTTTGTGCATATTTGTCTCAACCTGTTCATCTATATCCTCTTTCTCATTGTAATCCTCTATTTCTGTGTTGATATTATGGGATAAATCATGTATCTGATCAAGCATACCAATCTGCGAATAGTCCACACCAAGTGGATCATTTATAGTATCTTCTCCACCCTAAAGATTCTATTCCATATGATGGCCATATCTGGAGAAATCCTGAGGAGACATTAAGTCCATTGGAAATTCATTAGAACTTTCTATGTCTTCCCTGAGATGTAGAGGTAATATAGCATACTTATTGGTAGATGCCTCGACCCCTGCATCTTCTATCATTTGTGAATGCTAACTATAGATGATTCTATGTTCTTTGGATTGATTTGACCCAATGAAAGGTTGAGGGACAGTAACTTGTTTATCACTTATGTTCAGTTTCTTTTCTTCAGAAGTAATTCTCTCATCAACTGCACTTTCGTAAATCAATTTGGAAGCCAACTCTGTAATCGTTTGATCTGAAAGCTTGCGAGCTTTTATTCAACTATAGCCCTTCTCTTGAAGACTTGCTGCATATTTGGGATATTGACAGGAAAGTCTTGGAACATCAAATGTTGGACAACATTATTTACCTGCTGCTTTGTAAGGTCTTATTGCTTCCAATCTATGACTTTTACATTTTTGTATGTGTCATGCAACAAAAGTATATACCTTAATGCGTAAAAGAAATAGATAGATGTTTTATAAAAGAGAGAAATTCTCTCTGACTCTGTAAGTAGTGTGCATGGAGGCAAATCTGGAATCTGTTGGGCTATAGCCTCACCGACAACCTGAGTGGAATTTTGAATCATGCAAAGTACTACCGCTGAACTATGATCTTCACATACAAACACCTCTAGATGTGACACCTACTTTCAATGTGTGTTAAAATGTACTAATTTATGTTGATATTTATGTATAGTCTCTACTTTCTGTAGGACAATACGTTGCTCCCAAACACCCCATTTGGATTTGAGTATAATCTACTTTGACAAACCCTTTAATGGGTCAACGAGTACACAAACCCTAACTTCTTGGTGTGGTAGCTCAAAAGGAATGAGATCATGTCTTATGAATATGCCAATTTGGTTAGCAATAGTTTCTACAATTTCTATGTCTCTATATTCGAAAGGCAGCATTGGTAGTGCAATCTAGTGGGGAAAGAAAATGCAAGCATTGGTATCAGATTTAAAATTTGGAGTCCAAACTGAAGTAAACAGACCCACTCCTTTACAAAACCATGCCTTATGTGTGTTTATAGCATCCCTTTTATCAATAGACTCAAACAATGCAACAAAAAACCCCAAATCTAGGTTCAAGCGGAAAATATCTTTCAACCCAACCCAAGATTGATAAGCCCAGGCTTTAATATCTGAAAAAGATAATGTATTACTGGAAAACTTACCAATAAGAGCAGAGCGCTCCTACAACATGTGCTATGGGAAGGTGATATTAATCATATATTTAGGTTCATGTGGTGGTTGAGGAGTAGCCGTTGCTTGTCTGTTAGGCTCAGATAGAGCATGTTTTTATTTCACTTGCCAGATCTATTTGGGCTTTTTTGGATTGAAGGGAGCTCCAGTGTTCTTTGCCTGAGGATTAACTTCTCTTTTGGCACTATTAGATTTCAGGTTTCCCTTATCAGACTCATGTAAATCAGCCAAAGAAGCCTTTGAGTGTTCAATGTTCACCGGAGATCCAGGAGGGGTTCCTTCACATATATCAAAAATTGGTTGTTTCTATTTAACCCATAGGTCATCATGCCTTGCACTCCTCTAAAGAGGGCCTATTTTGTACATTGGGGGATGAATATGTTTAAAAATATTTTCCCGCCCAGACATATTTTTGAAATGTGCTGGCTGTGAAATGGGTCGTGATAGCTTCTGAATGGCCCTGGGCATAGTGGCTGCCTGTCTTGACGATTCCCCTTGCTCATAGCTTGAAAATCCATTAAATCTAGGAGGATCTATCAGGCAGCTTAGAAATGTTTATTTGTCCTTCGGCACACCTGTTGAGGGCAGATCCGCCTTAAAATGAAATCTCAAGTTAACAAAGAAGGGCTTCGCTCGGTGGACTATTGCTTTCCCTCTGAATATAGTGATTTCAACAGACTTGGTTACATGCTTGGGTAGAATGATCGCAACATTTTGGGAGTTTTTCTGCACAAATGAACAGGTCTGAAATCCCTTGATCTTAGGATTGTGTCCTCGTTGTCGGGTGGGCTGAACAATCGGATGCCCTCAAAAAAGTTTTGAAAAGGCCTTGGCAAAATGTGGCTCACACTATTGTTGTTTGTGTCAAAGTGTCGTTCGGGGTTGTGATGATGAGCCTGATGGCTTATACCGTTGTGATGATCCCTGGTCAATCTCTGCGCCTGCAACTGCTCCTGATGCCCTCGCTTGTACGCGCTCCATTATACAATCCTTCTCCTTTACCAGATTGTTGTTCAACCCCCAGATCTAGATCTTTATATTTCTTGAACCTTGGCTGTAAGCTCCACAGGCAAGAAGCCCCACTATTTCACCAAGGATCGAGATAAACAACTTTCAATTGAGAACCAAGTAGAGAGTGACCCCGTGGGGACTTGAACCTTGGTTGTAGGCACTACAGGCAAGAAGCCACACCATTTCACCAATAGATTTTTAAATTATTATATTAGAAACAATAGATTTTAATATTGATACATACAAAAATATTCACTCCACTTGACCACTAGAGACAAATAACCAAATGAATTGAGCCAATATAATATGAAAAATAAAAAAAAGAAGATAATGTTTCAAAAATAAAGAATTTTGCTAGCTTTTGACTGAAAACCAAACAAATCAAATTGATATAAATCTTATCAAAGTTTAAAACAAATTTTTAAATTAAATATCATATATGAATAAAAATAAATAATAAATAAAAAATTTAAATAATCCATCTTAAAAAGATGAAGGATGAAGAACCAAATAAATTTGATAAACGTACAAAACAAAATAATAATAATAATAATAAAAACAGTTCTTTATCTCTTCCTTAGAGTGCTTCGAAAACTATTACATCTGTTTACTGTGCTAAACTATTTTTTCCTGCTGCTCTTCGTAGTCTCTGCTTCTTAGACTCCTTTGAGCTTTCTGTGTAATTGCGTGTATTGTAATTATATTTATTAGTTGTTTTTATAATTGTGTTATTATTATAATGTTTAGAGTAAAAATAATCAAATTTATTTAATATATAAATTTAACATGTTTATTTATTTTTATGCTGGTTGTTTTTTTCTTCAGATTAAGTTGGTAATCATTAAATATATATTTTTTTCATGTTGTTGTTTTTGTTCTTCAGATTAAGTTGGTAATCATTAAATATGTTTTTTTTCCATGCTGGTTGTTTTTGTTCTTCAGATTAAGTTGGTAATAATTAAATACGTTTTTGACTGAGTCAGATTGAGTACAAGACCACTAAATCATGACTGCTCTATATTATATACATTCAATATCATGTATTGTAAAAAAAATGTAAATGATTTTATTATGTATGATGTACAACACCTTCTCAACTTGTCCCACCATTCAATTTAGAAGTCAAAAGTCATCAAGTTGTTCAAAAATGAAAAAATAACTATGTTTGTATTCTGATCTTCAAGTTAATTGTTAAATACAGAAAAAGTATAGTCAAGAGTGTATTTTGATCTCTGGACAGACAAAAATATTCAAAATTGCTCAGCATAAATGTCATCAAGACTTAATAGCAATGACTGTGATAACATACTATCTATCATAAAAGTTCATCTGGCAGGTCAAGTATATTTGTGGGTCAAGATTCAAAAGTTTTGACTGTAAAACAGATATAAATTATTCATAGACTCAGTTCAGAAGTCACTATATTTGTGGGTCACACTCAAAAGTATTGACTCTAAAATATCATAGCTAATGATTCATAGATACCCCTTTAGAAATCAAATATATTTATGAATCAAGACTCAAAAATATTGATTCCAAAAGATCATAAAAGATAATAGCAAATTATTCATAAACATTCAAAATTAAAAATCAACCCCCCCCCCCCCACCCCCCCCCCCCCCACCAAAAAAAAACCAAAATATTGACTCCAAAAGCCATAAAACGGACTCAAAACCTTAACTGTAAACCATCATAAAAGAAACAGTCAATTGTTTGGACTAAAAAGACCAGACTGTAATTTAGACTGGTAAAAGTGAAGGAGTTTGATTTGACTGTGATGGTCATCGTCAAGAGAATTTCCAGTGGGCTTCACTTTGAAAACGAAGGCCTAATTTTTAGGTTTACAATTACCCCAAAGAATTTGGTAATTTGGCTATGTTTACTTTCAGTCTTCTTGGAATAGCTTATATTTGTTCAAAGATATCATCAACTTTTTAATTCTGAAAAATGGTTCTATATAATACTTACTTGAATAACTGAAATATATATAAAATAATAATAATTCAGTATAAATATATTATAAAATATTACTTTCAAAATTTAATAATAATTAATTTTTCCTTTGATTTTAGACTTTGAACTAAAATACCATAAATCTTAAGATATTATAAATCATATTTTGTATATAATTTATTAATAAATATTACTGTTTCTATAAATTTTTGAATGTCTTGTTTCAGATATTTCATTTTTATATATTTTCAAATATTTATTTATAATTTTTTTTGTCTTATTAGTTTGTTTGGTTTTATAATTTTAGAAATAAAGTTAGAATTTTATAAATTAATTGAAAGTGTCTGTGCAGTAAATAAATAAGATTGAGTTTAAAAAAAACTTGTTTCTTGATTAAGTTATATACATTATGAAAATGAAAAAGTATTATATATCTATTTTATATAATGTAGAAAACACATACAAATTACTGTACACCATTTGAATAATATATAAACAAATAAAAAAATTGACATCCCACTTGACTGTAACCATTGAAATTATATTGTTATTTTTATAAATTTTGAGATTTATAATAAAACCTTTTATATCTTATTAGTTGGTGTGATTTTGAAAATCTTTAGAGTCAAAATTAGAATTCTATAAATTAATTGAAACAGTTTATGTAAATAGACTGATAAGATTGAATTTAACATCTTATTTAAAATATATTTATAATTAAAACTAAAAACTATTATACATCTATTCACTACAAAGCTTATACCAATTACTATATACAATTTAAATAATATATAAACATATGAAACAATTAATCTCACTTGACTGTGACCCATTAAAAATCCACTTTGATAATTTTATATATCAAGAAACCATAAGAAAGTTTCAAGGGTTTCCTTTGCATATCTCAATGTGAGATATTTTTATAAGTCAATTATCTCCATGATCCAAAGATAAGAGAGGGCAGATTCTGTGATAACTGCATAAGACAAATCACCACAATCTATTCAGCTGATCCAACCATTACACACTAAAACCTGTAAGCATATCATAAAAGTCCAAGAGAATAATCTTCCTTCACAATGGGAGAAGCCAGGGACTGATCCCAACATTACCATACTTTCTTCAACCATGTTAGTCCTCTTTCCACAGGTTTTAACCTGTAAATCAAAAGTAACAAAACTCTTACTTTCCCAATACAAAATAAACATCCCAAGACAAATATGCAGAAGCTCTTAGATTTCTAATACAAAATAAACATTCCAATTATAAACATGCAGAATTTACAGCAGGAGACTGAGTGCCAAGTGGAGCATTTCAAATTTTAGCTAGTCAGATTTATGATAATCATATTGAAAATAAACATAAATGAGATTTATCAAAAATAAAAAATGAACCCACTAAAATCTATTTATCAGTAACAAAAAATAATTAAAAAATTATTCATATATCATAAATGGTATGAACGGAAAATTAAACAGAAATTAAACTTAGTCAAACTTACATCAATCATATAAATAAAACTTAAAAGAGATTTACAAACAATAAAAAAGAATCTATGTTTCTTGTGAATTTCAAGAATCCATTAAAACCTATTCACCACTGAAACAATAAAAAAAGAATCTATTTTTCTTCTGAATTTTAAGAACCCGTTAAAACCTATTCACCACTGAATAAAATTATAAAAGTAACAGTTCGAGTAAACTTCTTAACATAAGAGATGACTGACCCAAAATGTTCTCTGCACTATATGGGCTCCGAGAAGACTGGACCTCATAACTTCGTACGTATCAAAAAAACAAAAAACACTCATCAATCAAACCAGACCCAAAAGAACAAAAAGATTAATCTATTTCTATATTGAATTTTAAAAACCCATTACCATTGAATCAAAAATAATGAAACAATGATTCAATAAGACAATAAATCCTATCGATATAACATAAATAGCATGGGACGCGATGGGAAAACTAAACAGAAATTGTGTGCAATTCAATCTCTTGAACTGAGTTCTCCCATCGGCGGCCCATTCCTTTTATGCTCAACCACTTTGCCATTTATATCTAACATTCATCGTCTCTCTGCATCTGCTGCATAATCATCAATACGGCCACTGGTATATATATAGAAATGAACAAGACTGAAATCTATTGAGATGGGAAAAAAGGAACCATCTTTACATTCGAGGAAAGAGATGAAAAGAGATCCGTGTTGAATTGCAATAATTATAATTGGACTTCCATTAATTACACTTGCTTTTCACCAATTTACAGACTTACCATATAATATTTCCATTGCTTTTCACCAATTTACAGAGTTACCATATCATTTTTCCAAAGAATACATTAACTTGGAATGATCGGTAAGCCCATGCCCATTGCTTACGGTGTGAAAAAGAGAAAATATCCTTAGGGGGCTAGCTGGAAAGTACTTCTATACACCCATTGCCTGTTTCTTATGAAACTAAATTGATTTATCAATCTTAAAAGAACAAATTTGTTAATATACAAATACATTTGAACAAGATTTAACATTTAATCTTAATTTTATTGGAGATTTGAAAATTAATTTAAACATTTCAAAATACATATTTTAGTAAAATACAAGGTTGGGTACAAATTTTTTTGCCAAGGTTGGGGACGGGACAACAAAAGGGAGGATTATATAAAATATAGGGAAATTTGCAAATATACATGACATTAATATGAAAATATGGATAAAGCATGTCATTTAAATAAATCATAGAACCTTAACATACAAGTTTACAACATTTCATTGTTTCAAAACACAATATGTATTCAAAATCTTGAAATCGGAATTCATTGTCTAATGTCAATATCATATATGCACCAGCATGTGATAGCAAAAAACATCACATGTAAATAAGTCTAATATACAAAACCAAAATACCCAAAGGCTAAGTGTTTCCATATAGTTTCATGTTCAATATAAAAATCAAAATACATAAAAAAAATCACACTGTTGCTCCTATTCCGATTCAACGAACTCTACATCAGAATCAGAGTCATCTGAATCATCACTATCATGGTCTAAGTGTGCAAGTGCATCCTCATCTAATGGCACCCCAACCAATCTTGGTGGTGCCTCCTCCTCATCAACCTAGGCCACATCTTTAGGATCAACATCCCACCGTAATGATGGAGTTTGTCTATACTCCAGAAAACAAATTTAATTTTTTTAAATTTAATTTTGACTTTTTTAGGTGTAAAAATTTGGGGATGGCCAGCCATCCCCGGTACGGTCGGGGGATGGCTATAGAGTCCTAGGCTGTCCCCGATACTTCAAGGAGTCCCCGATTTTTTTGGGTGATGTCCCCAAGTTTCCGAGACATCCCCACCAAAATTTCAAAAAAATGGCGACGTCCCAGGGTAACACTAGTACTAAAATATAATATATATAGAACATAAATTAATTTTTTTCACTCTACCTAGTCTGAAAATTGTATTTTTGACATTAAGACAAAAATTAAAATATCTTTTCTAAAAGTCTTCTGCTTTTTAAACACCTTATAAGAGAAATGGAAGTACCAAAACTATCAAGTAATTGGTAGGGGCAAAGAGGCCCTTAAAATTATTGACTTTGAAATTTTTTCTATAATTATTGACTTTGTAAATGCAACCATTTTCAATTCTTAAATATCTCCAACATTACCCTTCCATCATCTACCATTTTGTAAGTAAAATGGTACTAGACAACAATATGCTTTGTACAAGGCTTGGCCCTTTGGTGAAATGGTGGGGCTTCTTGCCTATAGTGCCTACAACCAAGGTTCAAGTGCCCATGGGGTCGCTCTCTACCGTGGTTCTCAATGGAGAGTTGTTACCTTGACCCTTGGTGAAATAGTGGGGCTTCTTGCCTGTAGAGCTTACAGCCAAGGTTCAACAATTTTGAGGCCTATTAACGGGCCTTGTAGGGTTAATCCAACTCTGATAAGAAGAGCATTTGCTTGGAAAACACCAGAGGAAGGATGGGTGAAAATCAACTTCGATGGTGCTGCTCGGGGGAACCCCAAGATCTCAGGATGTAGATGTGTGGAAAGAGATCACCAAGGCAACATTCTGGCCTTTAAGACCAAACGTCTTAAGGATGGCACAAACAATGTGGCTGGATGTGTAGCGGCCAGTGAGGCTCTGGCTGTAGGCATCAAATTGGGAATTTGCAAAGTCCATCTCGAAGGTGACTCGGAGATAATAATAAACGGCATATATAAGGAAAAGATGGATGCTTGGCACCTTGATAAATATATACAGTAGATATGATGTTTGTTACATAACTTTGAGGATTTCAAAGTTACCCATGTATACAGAGAAGCAAATTAGGTGGCCGACATGGTGGCGAACATGGGAGTGAATTCACCATTGGGACCCCAATTTAAAATTTATGAAGAGATGAGGAGTTATGAATTTGAATAAAAAGAACAAATAACACCCCAATTATATCACTTAAGTGGAAGTACAAAAGAGAATCACCCAGCCTTAATTCAGATGGCGCTTACATAATGGAAATGCATGTGACTAATGGCACTAATTAATAGACACAAACTGCTAAAGGCCTTCCAGATTGTTCAAAAGTTGGTTTAAAAACAGGGGAATGCGAGCTTTTCTAGCGGAATTGAGGGCAGTGAAGACATGGAGGCCAATTTTGTGCTGGAATCGAACAGCCAAACGCAAGCCTATGAAGGAAAGATAACACCAAGATGAATGAAAATATATCTTCATGTTCGAGGACAGTGATTTTATGGAAGGCCTACAGCAGATGCTCAGAATGGAATACCTTGATTCCTACTGGAGGCGTCGCTCCAACTTGGATGTGGCATCCCTGTTTGTAGCCTTGGCGTTAATGGTAGGAGAATCAAAGGAGGAGGTTTGTAGTGTGGTGGCGGAGTGTGTGGATGCGCAATGGCTACTGGGTGTAGAAGAAATTATCGGCAGGGTAGTGTTGGGCCAAGGTCTGGAGATGGGAACTGAGTCATGGCAGCTAATTGGTGGCGGGGCCAGTTTGGTACAGCCATTAGTGGTATGGTCAGCTTCAAATCCATAGGGTGTTCACTTACCAAGAGTCGAAAAGGGCTGGAAGAAAATCATCGCCTTTTTGCATGAGAAGGGGTGGAAGGGTGAGAGAAAGAGCTTCATGAAATCAACCCCGTGCAAGAGTGTCACAGCACCAGGGCAGCCAATACGCTTTCAATCTGGAAAGAAGGCTCTGAAAATGGCAGGTGCGTGTGGAGGAGGAAGCTCACGAGATGACAGCCCCACTGCACCCAGGTCAGTGAAGGATGATGGCGCCATACCCAACTTCTCGAGGGAGGAGGCAGCACTATGGTTCAAGGATTAGTGGGCTTGCGAAAAAGGAGGATGCTGCCATCATAACGGTTTAAGGTCTTTTTTATATGGTTGATAATGTGATTAAAACTGGTTCTTCGTCATGGGCGTTAAGGCCCTTTTTTGTAATGCAAAGTATATAAGCTTATAAGTATAGGGGTTTTGGGGTAGTGAAATTATGTTTGTAAGTGGTAGCCAACCGCGAATATTGGCTTAATGATGTAATCCTGCTTTAATATCAATACAAAAAATGTTAACTATAAAAAAAAAACAATATGCTTTGTACTCATATGAAAAGTTAGGTTCTTTGCTAGAAATATAAAATTCTAATTGTCACATAGAACTATAATAGGTCTTTGAGTAAACCCCACATGTAAATAAAAAAAATGAATCCAAATAGCTTCCTTATAAGTATGTATAGCTACAATGTATTGTAACTCTATATTGGAAAACAAAACCATAGCCTACCGCTTATCCAATTAGTCACACTACCCAACACAGTGAAAACATATCCATTGTTGGATCTCTTGCTGCCAAAATTGTCTACCCAATTTGAACCTACAAATCCATTAAGAGTCACTAAGTGTTGGTCCCTTATAGAATTACCATGATAAACATGGATTATTTAAATGCACCCACAAATATAAGAAGATCCTCTTCACTACGTCCCAATATAGTCATCCAAGATTATCTACATGAATGAGCTCAAGAATTGCATTGCTCAAGTAATATATGTACAAACTATTATGCTAAACATCGACACCAAGTTCACATACTTTCTCTAGCCCAACCAATTTTTTTTGTTTGCAATCCCTCTTTTTGACTCCATACCCAATATGAACCTAGAGGTTCCCATAAGTAGTTCATCTCAATCTATGGTGAAAGGTAAGAATTCAATTCATAAATCATGTCCTTACAGTTACAAAAGTTTACCTATCATGTAAATATATAATACAATAAAAATGAAATGATCATTATGCACAACATAATATATGTAATGATTTGATTTAGATCTTAAAAATAAAAATCCCATTGAAAAAAGAATCATAATATTGATACTACATCATAGATGATTACTCACGATCATACAAATATTTCTTCAACTTAAAAACTAAATTTTCTTTAACTTTTTTAACATGGTTCCATAGTGATTTTATGTAAATTATTTCCTCCAAATCACCATGAAATGATGTTTTCTTCACATCTATCTACATAATAAAAAGGTGAAAAGCTACTACCTGTAATAATAACCAAATGGATGTTAGCTTATCAATCAAAGAGAATATCATCATAATCAATTCCTTGTGCTTGGTATATCCTTTCTCATCTAGTCTAGCCATAAATTTTTTGACATTTCTATCAAAATTGATCTTCATTTTGAGCATACATTTCAATGAGCATGTTCATGTTTTTGATCACCAAGTAAAATTATTGTCCCATGTTTGATTTTTATTCAATATAGAAATATTCTCTATATCTACTCTCTAGAACTAAGGATCATCCACACCTAATGCATCCAATATAACTCTAGACTCATCTGTGTTAGTAATCAAAGAAAAAATAATAGGGAAAAAAGGGCTTCATTTGAAGAGGGTGTTCGAATGAAGCCCTTATTTTATTAAAAAAATATGACCGACATAGGACTTTGTTCAAAGACCTTGCTAGGGATCCCTTTGTTAGATTGGGAGGGAGTTTGAATGAGAGTTTTAGGTTCAACCAAACACTAAAAAGTGCCTTCATTTGAACTTCCCTATTTGAGCAAAGGTAGCTGCCAAATTTTTTTTGGCAAATTTTTTTGTTTGTTTGTTAGTGAAAGTGTAACCCACTATTGTGGACTCACCCGAGCTTAAAAATTTTAATAATAAAACCACTTGGCTCAAGAGTAAATCTCATTTTTTTCTATTTATGAGAGGCTTCCTAGAATCAAACACCTAGATATGGAGTTTAGGAAAAGAGTGTTAAAGGTTCAATCTATAAATTAGGGAATATTGAGCACATTGAGAAATAAATATCAATAACCTCTAGACCACAACATGAAATAAGAGATAGAGAAAAAGGAAAATATTTAGATTGATGAGGGAGTGAATAGTTATAGAAAAGAATGTAACCTTCCCACCAAAATAATGGACGAGACAAGAGACATCATAGTTATCCATCCATCTAGTGGGACCCTCACATGATGCATGCAGTCCAACTAATAATGCACTATAAATCCATCACCACTACCATCACAACCTAAGGAGGGATCAATAAAAAGTTTCTTAAAAAACAAAAAGTAAAGAAAAACTAACTAAAATATTCTACCCAATAGATAAAGGTATATCCACCTCCATACAGACCATGAAGTTATACAAAAATAACATTTGAGCATAAATATATTAAAGCTTCTTTGTTAAATAAGTAATAGATAATAATTTAAAAGTTATAAAAGATAAAGGTCATAAGTGAAATTTAGTTGAAGTTGGACAAGAATGAACCCCTTGTTTATAGAGTTTCATAAAATTTAATTTTGATTCAATAATTAGAGGAAACCCTAGGATAGTAGGTGGAAGTTTTTTGGCGTGAGTTCCTTATAGAAGTGATATAAGTTTAAACAATAAGGTGATAAGGGAGGCACTCATTGCTAGTCTAAGTGTAGCAATGTTATTTGGATTATAAGAATATGTAGATAGAAAGAGACTCCCTAATTGTGATAAATATTTTGAAGAATGAAAGAAAACTGAACTATAGATTTAACAAATTAGTAGAAGAGGTGTGGATCATGAAAGGTAGTTTTGTACCTGGCTACATTTTTTACATTGCAAGAGAAAAGTGAATGTAGATGTAGATTATTTCACTAATATGGATGCCACCAAAAGACACCCTAATGAAAAAATATAGTCATGTTTAGCTTCTTCATAGCTCGATCTAGGGATTTGTGTACATGTCACCCTACATGATAAATAACTATTAAAATTTATTCATAATAATTCATCTTGTTTTGAAGTTCTTCATTGGAAGAGCGCTCTTGAAACGTAAGGGTAGAAGATCAACAAGACTCAACCACCTGTAGTTCAACTCGAATTGCGTTGAGGAAAGGAAATTATACAAATAAAATTCTATGGTGCACTAATAATAGATATAGAGGAAGGAGCAACGGTGGACCCTACAATTCTATGGGGCAGTAACTATAGAAGGTTGGGGCCACCAAAACCTTCTAGAGCCCAAACTTCCATTTCTCCTACTTGTTGCCCTCCTCTAGAGGATTTTCCTTTTAGAGGTTGTTGTGTAACTAGCACATTAAGGTCCACATGAATGTGCATGAATTTTTTCATCAACTTGATGGCACAATTTTGATATATAAGCTATTTCTATTGTAACAGGTTGTTCAAAAATCTTTCCTAGTCTTCCATCAATTAATCTATGTTTTACAGGATGATCAGGTATAATCCTTAACATGATGATGAGTGTAGGATTAAATATATGATAAATATTGCATGTGATTAAGGTAAAACATCACTTAGATGAAATTATGTCTGGTTATGAAAGTGGTAACCTAGCAATTGATGACTTAATTACATCACAAATTTCTTATAAATGTGTTTTTTGGAGTTAATTTTACATGTAATGTGGATTTAATGTGTAGTATTTTTTGGCTTTTTTTTTTGGAAATAGTGTAGGGTTTCTTCCCTCTAATGTTAATAGGAAAAGTGTAGAAAATGGCAAGGGAATGAAGAATGTAGGAGGTGCATGCCTTTCTCATCTCTATAGGATTTTTAGCTATGATTTAGATTACCTTTAGGTTTTATGCATGTAGTTTTATAGAATCTTGGGGAAGTGCTTGGTCATAAACCTAAGTCATCATTAGGTAAGTATTGTAAAAGATGATTGTGATTTTACAATGCTAATATTTTGTGTCTTGTCTTTGCATAAGGACATGGCATTAAGTTTCTAGCTATTGCCTTTGTCAAGTGTTGTTTAGTACAAAAAGCATGGTGAATGGATCACCTAGCTCTAAAGTATGGGTAGAAGGATATGTCATTGAGTGTGTGGATAGGGTTCCTTGAATAAAAATATGGACTAAGGTGTAAAGTGCATTGTTAACTAGTTTTTTTTTCCATGTTGGCTCTTACCTACTTTATGTGCCCTTTTGTATGAAATTTTTAACATGAAATCAATCTTTATATATCTTTATTGGATTACACGTCATTTTGTGTGTAATCAATATATGTTTTCAACCAAATTAGAGTGAAATATTTCCCACTTTTATAAGGGAAATGACCAATACTAATGGGTATGTGCAAGATCATGGGGGGCCAAAAAGTGGCGATGTGAAAAAATCCACTTTTCACTCATCCAAAAGCGCATGAAAATGTTTGTTGACTTTTTAGTAGGCCTGGGTGTCAGTACACCTAGGAAAACCTGACACCAAAGCACAAGCCTAATTGGGTACATGATATTTTTGAGTACCTAAAAATATCGGGTAACCAATTTTTTTGGGTACCCAAAACCTGTGGCATAAATCAAAAACCCGCGAGCCGCTTTCCTCGTTTCTCTCATCGCTTTAGGTTTGGAAAACGGCTAGAAATATCATGTACATGATTTTTTCGGGTACCTGATTGCTCCAACAACAAATTCGACTCCACAGTTTATCCGGTAAGTAAATTCTTTCTATGTCTGGATTAATTTTTTTCATTTTCATGTTAAATGTAGTTTTTTTGGTAAAAATGGGGTTTTGTATTGATTTTTTTAATAATATATGAAATCAATTTG